>CM062811.1:1086098064-1086100564 GCA_031772625.1 Pinus tabuliformis
TAGGGGAATCCTTGTAAGTTTCTTTTCCTCCGCTTAATTATATGCTTAAACTCAGCGGGTGTTCTCGCCTGAGCTGAGGTCGCAAAGTTGGAGCTAAATCCGCCCTACCCCATGGGAGGACAAGAGAGAGCAAAGCAAGTTCGAGCGATGCCACACAAAGCCCGCATCGGCTAACGCCGACTGCCCATCCAAGGGGACAAGATCACCGCTCGCCGACGCGCGCCACGAAACATCGCTTGAGGTATTTCAGCCAACCGCACCGCACGGGGCACGGACGACCAGCTCCGCTGCTCCCTAGCACATTGCAGGGAGCGCGTTTGAATGGGATGCGACGCCCAGACAGACGTGCCCTCGACCGAGGCCTCGGGCGCAAATTGCGTTCAAAAACTCGATGATTCACGGGATTCTGCAATTCACACTAAGTATCGCATTTCGCTACGTTCTTCATCGTAACAAGAGCCGAGATATCCGTTGCCGAGAGTCGTTTCCACGTACTACCGAAAAATCGGCCACAAAACTGAATAGGGGGGGCACCCCCCCACAACAAATGTAAGGCCAAGGGGCAAAAGGAGGAAAAACGCACGAGAGAAAGAGAAACAAAGGTGTCTAACCCCCTCACGGGGGGAGGCTCGAACAGAGGACAATCTCCCCCCAGCCCCACGCCCTCGCAAAAAGGGGGGAAATGTGTGGGACAGCGATCGAGAAGGACTAGGGTGGCCACCCCGGGAGCTCGCGCTGCTTTTAGCCCTTCCCCGACACCAGCCCACAACAATTCCCCCTTTTCTCCGTAGAGCTAGGGACCGAAAGGAAGAGAACAGGGTAGAAAACAAAGCACAAGCCTCCCAAGCCCCGTGCCTTCGGCAAAAGGGGGGAATTGAAGGGGACGACGATCGAGAAGGACGAGGGTGGCCACCCCGGGAGCTCGCGCTGCGTTTCGTCCTTCCGGAACACCAATCCACAACAATCCCACCTTTTCTCCGTAAAGCTAGGGGCCACGAGGAAGAAGGGAAGAGAACAACAAGAGAGAAAGGAATATATCAACCGTGGCTACCGGCTCACAAGGGGAGGAGGCTTCAAACAGAGAACAAGCTTCCCCAACCCCGTGCCTTCAAAAAAAGGGGGGAACTGCAGGGGACGACGATCGAGAAGGACTAGGGTGGCCACCCTGGGAACTCTCACTGCTTTTCGTCCTTCCCGAACACCAATCCACAACAATCCCACCTTTTCTCCGTAAAGCTAGGGGCCGAAAGAAGGGAAGAAAACAACACGAAAGAAAGAGAGAGAGATATCAAACGCGTCCACCGGCTCACAGGGGGAGGCTCAAACAGGGAACAAGCTTCCCCACCCCCGTGCCTTCGCAAAAAGGGGGGGAACTGCAGGGGACGGCGATCGAGAAGGACTAGGGTGGCCACCCTCAGAACTCGCACTGCTTTTCGTCCTTCCTGAACACCAATCCACAACAATCCCACCTTTTCTCCGTAAAGCTAAGGGGCCAAAAGCAAGAAGGGAAGAAAACAACAGGAAAGCAAGAGATATCAAACGTGGCTACCGGCTCACAAGGGGAGGCTCAAACAGAGAACAAGCTTCCCAAGCCCCGCGCCTTCGGAAAAAGGGGGGAACTGCAGGGGACGGCGATCGAGAAGGACTAGGGTGGCCACCCTGGGAACTCGTACTGCTTTTCGTCCTTCCCGAACACCAATCCACAACAATCCCACCTCTCCTCCGTAAGGCTAGGGGCAAAAGGAAGAAGGGAAGAAAACAACACCAAAGAAACGAAGATCCCAAGAAAAGAGAGAAGCTCAACAGCACGCCGAGCAAGATGTCCGCTAACCAAAAAGAAATCAAACAAGGCACCCAATCAAAAAAGCGTCCCACCTCTTCACACCCTCCCACATGCATTCATCACAACACCCTTTCCAGCCCTACAACATAGCAAACAACCAAGCAAATAAATCACAACCCAAAAATTGACCAATAGAAAAGACGAGGGCCCCGATGAGACCAGTGTCTGGAGCACGTCACTGAGAGGCAAACAGCCCCCCAACCCAACGACACAAGGCTTCAAACGACAAACAGACCGCTGCCCATAACACAAACCCACCCCGCTGTTGCACCCCTCCGTGTACAAAACACCCGACAACCTTTCCAGCGAGAGAGTCAACGGGGGTCAAAGAATCAAACTCCAAAGAGGAGTTGTCACGGGCCGACACTCAGAGGAATTCCCTCGACGGCAAAGGCACGAGATAAGATTGCCACCCTCATGCCCGTCGGCGGGGAAAGTTGCGATCTCGATGGAGCTCAGACCGAGGGATGGGTTTTTCATTACCTGGACACACAACCCTTCCGCGAGGGCATCATGTCGAGGAACGATCGAGAGGGAACTAGGGTGGCCAGCCCAACGGGTTGATCCGCTCTTCATCCATCCCATACTTGACCGCACCCCGACAATCTCGCCTCACGGAAGGTTTGAGCTACCAGGCGCGCGCGCAACCACTCCCTC
>CM062811.1:1087350564-1087572549 GCA_031772625.1 Pinus tabuliformis
CTCCCACTCCCAAGTGACACTGCTCAATTGTATATTCATTACCATTTTATCCTGACTTTTTTCTAAAGGCTATTATCGTTGGATTATGAACATGGATTCTTACCTATCAAGATATAACTTCTTCACAATACTTTCTTGAACTCCTCACAATTGAAAATGAGGAGTCCTCCTTGATGCCACTATCACTAGAAATTGATTTCCCACAATATCAAGATAGGACTTGTCATCTTCAACCAAGGCATGAAGATTTTCTACAAATCAAAAAACTTGTGCATGGCATTGAAAGCAATGTTGCAAACGTCAACACTAGTATAAAATTGGCAAGGGTTCGAAAACCCAAAATATCGTAAAAAACAGAAAAAATATCGGTAAAAATTGGCAAACATCAGCTAGGCCGAAAAATCACAATTTCGTGATTTTATCGCGAAAAAATCGGGATGCTTGCAACACTGATCGAAAGCACACTTCTAAGTAGTGTCACAAATATCAATATCAAGAAAATATTAGGAGAGGTCATCAACTCAAGAAACCAAAAAAAATTGATAAAAAATTGTTGAGTGTCTAAAAAAGGGTTTTTGGCCTTTTATAAGCAATTTTTACTACAGCGGAAAATATTATCTAATATATTGTGACTTTCTTTATTATATCACAATATTTTCTCATATATCAACATTGTGAATTCTTTGGGGCAATATATAGTTTGATTGAAAAAGATTTATCACGATTTTCTAGTGTTCCACAGGGACGCGTCCTCCAGGGTCGAGCGCACGCACCCCTCGCACCCCATGCACTCGGGACATCTAGGGAAACGTTTCCCCACGTCCCCCTTTTGGAGAGACGAGGGGAGACGCAGGGGGGGACGTTTCCCCAATGTGGGGGATGCGAGTCCCCAAAAGGGGTACGCCTGGGTGTCCCCCCTCAATATGGACCATGCGTCCCCCATTAAATGTCACTTTTACTTTAAGAATTTAACATTACCATGAATTGCATAGCATTAGTAGGGAAATATGGTCAAATACTAGGTTTTCCCTGTCATAAAATTCTCCTTTATCTTTCATTTTCATCCTTTTATTTAAATTTTAACATTACCATGAAATGACTCAGGATGTTTGAGAGTGGTTCCGACCTCATTGGATTTCATATGGAGAAAGTAGAATTTTAGATCTCACTCAAAATCCAGCAGACTTAACAGTTTTTCAAGAATTCTGGATCCTTTTTCCCTTCAATGATCTCAACATTTGAATTTCTAGAATGTTTTGTAGTATTCCAGTGATGAGATATTTCTTCATCTTCTGTAACCTTTTTCCCTTTCTTTATCTCAGAAATCTAAGCCTTTAGAGCAGAAATTTCAGATTTGATATTATGAATTTCTCTACTCACTTCTCCTAAGGTGAGGAAACGCACCTTATCAGGTTTCTCTTGATGCCTTTGAAAAGATCTAGTATTTCGTTCAAAAGCAGCATCAATAAACAATGGCTTCTTACCTGAGTTTCTGGAAGAGTTGGATCTGAGCTGATCCATAAATGCTTCAGTCAACTGATTCTTCATTTCACCGTCTTCCATCACTCTGATTTGAGAATATCTTTATCTCATCTTCTTCAGTTGCAGCCATCAGGATTTTTTCCTTCTGAGGTTTGGAGATTGTTTCCTCAAAACTTGAATCACTATATGATTCATATCAGAGTCATAATACATTTGACAGGCGCATTCTTCAAATTCGCCGCAGGAACAGGATGTGTCTTCTGAGTCTGAACTTCCTTGTATATGTGCCTATAGCTCATCCTGAGATGATGAATCAAAAGAATCAAAAGATGATTCTTCTAGTTGTTGCTGCTGCAAATGGTCTCTGATCACAACATTCTGACATCTTTCTGTTGTGTGAGTACGAGAACCACATTTCATACATTTGATCTGTCCTTCTTGTTTGACCTGTTTACCTCTTTAGACAGCAACTTGAGATTTCTTTCCCCTGTTGTGCTTGGATTCTTCACCTTCTGGACACCTGGAAGATGTATGTCCAGTTTTCCCGCACAGCCAACAAGTAAGGCTGTTCCATTTCTCCTGCTTTGAAGTGTAGAGATGAATGTCAGAAGGTTTATAATAATGTGTTTTGGGCACATATTTGTAATAACCTTTTCTGACTTTGGATGATTGACCTTTAGATCGTTGGGGATGCTTCTTACGATCTTTGTAGCTTTTGAATTTCTGTTTATACTCCTTTTTGGCTCTTTTCTTAGCTTTCCTCCGCTTGACCAAAGGATCGTCGACTGTAAGTCCATATCTGCTACAGATGGACTTCTTATCTGGGAATCTTGATAATTTTTCCAAAGATTTGTTAACTTTGGAACTTGTACAGAGACTTACCAGGGTCTTGGTAATGTGTGCATAAATCTCTCCCCATGTGTAAGATTCAAATGGTAATTGAAAAATTTCTTGCAGTCTGATGTAGTCCACAAACCTGGATGGAAGGGTTGCAAGATAAACTTGTTTCCATAGCAGATTCTTTGAGTCCTTTACTTCATATATCCGTTGCATCCAATCTCTATGGAAATCTTCATACTGAGACATTTTGTGACATTTTAAATTCATAAGAATGACCTCATTCTTATCAGCAATTTCAGTCTCGCTGCCACACCAATGTTCTAGAATCATAGATGTCAAAGCACCTATCATGTTACTGATGGTTGAACCATCTGGATTATGTATTACATCTCCATTTTCATCTTTGATCACTTCTTCCATTTTTGCTATCAGCTTTGGAGATGATTTTGTCTCCCACCATCTGAGCCAAGTTCCTGTAAAACATTGGATAATATTTTTGCAGGCTTCAACTTCACTTTTTCCTCTTAAGCACATGAGCTTGTATTCTGTATACATCATATCAATCAATTGCCTAATCTGGCCTACGCTCAGATTATCAATGTTCCACTCTCTATGTGACTCTGGGAAGAAAGTGTGTGCTTCTGGTAGTTTTCCTTTCCTGCAATATCAGGTGCAGGATATGCATTGAACCTACTCTCGAGAGATTCATATATAGGAAAAGCCTGAGAATCAAACTCTTTTTCTTCTTCTCCTTCCTTAAACAAGGAAGCGATAGTAATCTTCTCTGTAGCCTCTGATTCTGAAGATGTGGCTACTTCTTTTGGGAATAATGCTGGGAACCTGTTTATTGGCTTAACAGGATCCTGAATCTTTATATTTCTTTTATACAAAAAGGAAGTAGGAACTGGTTTTTTTGTTTTTGACAAACTGATCCTTTCTACTTTGTCAGCTAAACCAGATATGAGCGATTTAGTAGTATCAAGATGATCTACTAATTTATCTTCTACTCCTATCTTGGATAAAGATTCTTTAGCATATGAACGAACTACTGAAGAAGCATATTGTACATCATTGAGGTTTCTATTAACCTCATTTATTGACACTTGAACAGTATCAAACTGTTCTTTGATTTCTGTTGATTTTGCAACATTTATTTCCAGGCCCTTAATCGTTGTATTGGTCCAGTTAAGTTTTTCACTTGCTTTCTAGATTCTCCCATCAATGCCTAAAGCATTATCATCCTTTTGTACTAAAGGAATAGCTTTTGCTGCATTCTGATTTTCCCCTATAATAATTCCTTTGTATGGAGGGAAAGTTGATGGGGTTTCTATTCTACTGCCATCTAGAGCAATCCATGCATGTTTGACAGATGAAGAAGAGGATGAACCAGTTAATACATGCATAGGGGAAACATTATTTTTCCACTCATAAAATGAAATCCATGAATTAGTGATTTCCATGTAATGTTTCCAATCCTCAGCTAATTCTTTCTTTTCTTCAGGAGTATGACTTCTATCAAACTGCTCTGCTTCTGGGTTAGTAAATAAATCCCAGTTTATCATAGCTTTCATCCATTTGGCAGGCACTTCTGATTTTAAACATCCAGTCATAAGAGTGAAGAATTTATGCATTCCCATGACTGAAGGTTTCTTCTAGTCACCTGGAATAGGACCAAATCTATAGGCTGGAATGACACCTTTTGCTTGCTCAAGATATCCTAAACCATACTTTGATTTAGCAGATCTCATTAGACTCATCATTTCTGTCATTCTAGGATCCTCTCCTTCAAGAGTTATAATCTCATGCATCATGAGGACATGGTCAGAGTCTGACTCATGTGGGAATGGTATATTAGCACATTTTGGATTAGGGCATGGATTAACAGAAGTGGAAGGAGGAGCTTCACCAATTCTAGGATGGTGGTTTATATGAATGACAGACTCAGCAAGCGTGCTCAAATTTACAGCAATTTTACATTCAGGGCAGTTAACTTCTAAAGGATTAAAGTTAACTAATTGGGCAAACTCAAATAAGGAAATATGTTTACAAGAAGTGGAGGTGGAACATGCGGTATCAACAATGGAAGGATCTCTATAGTACTTGGAACTTTTACAGGCTTTTTCAATACCTCTATAATCAATGGTGGATCTTCTGGGAAATGACAAAATTGCAGAAGACTGATTTTCCTTTATATCGGCAGAGGTTATTCTTTTCGGAACAGGAGGCTTGGGATTATTAACAACCCAATGTTCAGGGAAGTTAGGTATTCCCACATGATAGTTTGGTGTTCTATTTTTTGATTTTTTAGATCTGTAAGAATAACAACACTAGACTTTGAATGACGGCTGGGAGTATGCTTTATGGCTGGCCATAAGGTGTTTGTATGTCTGAAGCATCCTTTGAATTGTACTGCAATGTTATGTCTTTTCTGTTTCATATCAAACCCTGAGGTTTGAATCTGCAATTGTAAAATATCTCTGATAGTTTCATCAAAGACATAAACAGAAAAATTTGAATAATAGTCAAACTGGACAGGGCCATGCGACAGAGGAGCAACAATCCCTCCAATTAAGGAATCAGTATACTTATTGTGGGTAAGGTCTCGGACAGTAGCCAACACAAAAGTATTTAACCCTTGATGTGTTAAAGGGTGGATTCCAATTCTAATACATCTCAGGTGTAAATATTGGGTATTTAATCGTCTAGCCTCGGCCTGTAGGGCTTTAGGATCTAGTAATGGGATGGACTGGATACAGTCAGCATTTTCTTGGATCTGACTAGTGGATTCTTTAATACTTATTCGAGTGACAACTTTTAAGTGAAACATAGATAAATCACTATAGACTTCAGATGCAGAGATTGCAGGTAACTTCCAGCAAGCAGAGGGTTGGGGTTCTTCATACTCAAGTTCAATTTGGTTAAGAGTTCTACTGGAACTTGCCGCAAACATATCCCTAAGGGGATTCTCTTCTGCAGATGACTCTCTATCTTCTAGTTCTCGGAAGGAAACAGATTTCCTAAATGAATCCATCTTTATATGAGTATTGGATTTAGAATACCGACCTTATGAACCAGACGTTACTGGCTCTGATACCAATTTTAGCAGCAGGGGCTTCTGTCACAAGCTTGCTCTGACTCTTGGCCTTGCTGTGTCTCTTCGATTGTCTTTGCGAACCAACTCCTGGTGAACCAGTGGTGAACTCAGTGTGAACCTACTCAAATCTTTCACGCTCTGCGACCTCAACAAACGGCTACCTCGCCTAACAACGGTCTGGCGTCCCTTCAATTCTTTGGCAAACTCCTGATGAACTTCCTGTGAACTTCGAATGAAGATTGCAAGACAACTACTACCACAACAGACAATAAAAATGCGCAGAGGTATTCAAATGCGGAATGGTGTACTCATATTATTTCAGAAACAGAGATGGATTACAGACTGAAGATTACAGAGAGAAATCTTTATCAGAGATTGACTATCGTTGCATTTATCGAACTTTATGCTCTTCGCAAGGAAGGAGCAATACCGAAGGCTACCTGGCAACTGATAGGCTCTGCCTCAGATTATACTGACACAACTCATATACAGACTTGACTAACTGCTAATAGATCTGGCCACTTTAGGTTCTTACCAGTACTGAGCACACTGATACGCAGGCTTCTCAGATCTCTAAGACTCTCTAAGACTCTAAAACTCTCAAACTCTGAATGCCCAAAGAATGAGTCTTACCCTCAATTTATAACAAATGAGAGGGGGCAAGCATTCCTATAGAGCTTCAGAAAGCTGGACATAATCATTGCTTTCGGGTAACCCCGAGGTGACATCCGCACAAGATTCTCGTCCGAAAAAAAATAAATCTCTACGGAAAATATTCTATACTGTTTACAAAGCGGATACTTTCTCATATCAAAGCCCGCGAGAAATTATTTTTGAAATTCTTACAGTGTGGATGCTTTTTTAACAGCAAAGCCCACGGAAAAAGCTGGCCACAATTAAGTCCTTGTGACTGGACATCATGATTACACTATGGATGCTTTTACGGACAAGCCCATGAGAACCGTCAGAATACTTTGATTTCTGGGAATCTATCTCTTTTATACATCAATTCGTTCCAAGCTTTAGTAAAGATTCGCTTGACAATCCCCCCGTCCCCCCTAAATTTCCCTAAAATTTGAGGGTACTCCGACACATCCCCCTTGTGAGTCTCCCCGCACCCGCGTCTCCCCATCCCGGAGTCTTGGTGGAACATTGCAATTTTCACATATCAATGATATTTGCAACACTGTTTATAATTGTTGAATCCAATCATCAAGTTTTTTGGCATCCCTGCTTCTATCAAAAGAACCACAGCCTCAACTATAAATTGACCTTGTTGGATACACAACAATATGTTCATATTGACATTGTAGTAATAACTCTAGGATTAATTCTCAGCTAAAACAAAAAGAAAATTGATTTCTACCAGAGACCGGTTACTGCTTTGTCTGTTCAAATGGAAGCAAACTGGGAATAATGGCATTTGTTTGATGTACGTTTTATGTGGAAATGCTCTCTGACTGCATGCTTCATTTATTATTGATATTGAATGGCTTGCATGGACAAGGCAGTGCGATGCTTTGCTGGGCAATCAGCCTAAGGCTCCAATGCCTTAAATAATGCTGTAAGGTCTATTATTTTGATGCCCATTAGAACATCATTTTCCTCATCATATGATAAGACCATAGAGCTGCTTGATCAAGGAATTACTTGGGACAATTGTTGCCACAGGCAAATCATCCTGAGATCCTCTTGTTCCCCCCAGTACAGCTTGTTAGAAAATCAGAAAGGCAGAAAGATTTTCTTATACTTGATAATTACTTGTGATGTTCTTGACTTCTTATTAGGTTTCTTTATATCTCCTTTCTTTTAGTTCATCAAGCAATTGTTGAAAAGTGTAACTAGCTTCAGTCTTCATAATGACATGTAATTGTGACTTTTGTAATTTATGTAATAAAGGAAATAAAATTATATTTTTAAGACTTGCTTCATGGGTTTCATGAGCAAGTGATTTTATTTTAGGTGGCTCCCATTGAGAGCCTTAGGATTTGTCATTAAGGTCAAAGAGTCTATGTCATGTATGAAGAGCCCTTCTTGGGCATGTAACAAATGTATTTGAGTTAATAGGACTGTCTAGAAGCTCTCCAATGACAAGCACTAGCTCTCTTCCTCATGTCGGCTTCAAGTTAAACAAAGATCATGTCGGCCTTACCTTATGGAGTCACAACGATTCACATGGCTCATGTCGGCTCATTTATGTAGACCAACCACTATATATACCAGGTAAAGGCACCTCGCAGAAACACAGTTCAGAACTTGGGTACCTCTGAGATTTTCAGTGATAGTTACAGTCAACAAGTTCGGATATTTTCGATGGAGAGTACAGTGTTCAGATCTCTGTGTTGAGGAACATTTTCGGGTGTCATATCACAGTATGCAGTTTGAACAAAAGAGAAGAGACAGCAAAGGTTTTTCAAGGATACAGTTCGGATCTCCACAGTAAAGAAGCTCGGATATTTCTCTCTGTAATCTCAGATAGTGTGAAGTTCAGAACTCTGAGTAAAAGGTCTCATTGCTACAGCAGAAAGATGGAATTCAAATGAAGGTATCTATATCATAGCTAAATTATGTATAGAAACCAGTTTTGGTGATGTGAAGGAGCTACCATTAAGAGAAGTATTACAGCGTCTTGCTAAAGTTGTAGTAAGGACAGTTTGGTGACAAAACAGTGATATGGTACAGTGCCATCTCAAGTGTGTTATGCTCAGAAAGGAGATGATCTCAATATGTAAGAGGAACCAAAAGCAGGAAGGAGAAGACAATCAAGAGAGCTAGTGTCTTGATCTTGGAAGCAACTAATAGGTCAAGGGTCTCGGTCTAGATATTTGTCAATTGGAATCTCTAGAAGAAGAATTTGCTCGGATTTTCCTCTCAAAGAGTGAGAGGTTTTGGCCCTGGCTCATAGCCTACATGCTGTCTCTTGCAGTGTTGCGAAAATCGCGATATTATCACAATAACAATAAAAAATAGCGAGTTTTTGAAAATGTCGATATTATCGCCTGATTACTACGAAAAAAATTCTCAAAAAATCGCGAAATTATTGCGCTAACTTCAAATTATCACAATAGGTTCGTAATAATTGTGATTCGATCTGATATTATCGTGGGGGTGGCAAACAGCGCATTTTATAAGGCAAAAAATGAATTGTTTTATAAGGTTTTTAATGGTTGTTTATGTTCCCCTACACTAGATCTAGGATTTTAACCAAGAACATTCTTCATCATGTTGGAGATCTATAGGTTGGATGGGTCATCGAAATTGCTTGCATGGAAAAGGAGGATAGATATAGTCCTCGGAGAAAGTGAAGTCATTAAACATATCAATGGATAGGTCTCCTCTGAATTCATGGAAAGGGATTCTTATTAAAGGTCCCCTCATATAGCAATATTGGAGATATCAAAGAGATGTATATGATAAACTCGTAAGAATACTCTCTGAAGATACGGTAAAGAAGGTCACATGACTTAGATCTAATCTACACAACTTAGATCTGATCTACACAAAAATTAAAGGTATCAAAGGATGAAGGATATCTTCATAAGTTCTCATCTACGAGATTTAGGAGAGATGATAAGAAGATAATCACCATTGATCTAAAATGCACTAACTGATGATGAGGGTAACAGATATCCATGGGGATAAGAAAGTTACCTCAATCAAAAACTTGTGGTTTCTATGCAAGATAAAAGAAGACAAGTTGAGGGCAAAAGTGTTGAAGGTTAAAGGACTCAAACATTCGCTGGAAGGAAAGGAAGTTTGGAAAATTCTGGTCCTCAGAAAAGAAAGAAGAGCATAGCTAAGATTCAATACTATGGAAGCAAAGACTATGGACTTTATAGGACAGATTGTCCTCAAGGGACAATATCAAAAGAAAGGAAAGAAGACCACATCACCTAAAAGGTGGAGGAAGCTGAAGAAAAGAAGTCTAAGATAACAGGAAGTAAGAGATCTCAACTGAGATAGTCTCCCTCACAAAAGTTCTTGTCATAGCTCCTAAACCTTACAAGATATGGCTATAATAAATAATAAGATGAATTGTGGCATCGTGGAAGCATTAGAAACAAGAGCTCATGACATCACCATAGGAAACATGAAGGATGTCTGATAGTCAACTTTGAAGGATATAGCTCTTGGTGACCTCATTGAAAGATCAAAGGAAGAAGTCATGCAAGACAAGTCTCAGCATACATCTGTTTAAAAGGAAAACATTTGCTAAATAAGGATATGCGAGATAGAATCCTCATTGGAGGATTCACCGATCTAAAGAGAAAGCTAGTGTTTGATCAGAAACTCCAATTTGTAGAGTTCATGGGATGATGGTATGATGACATGAGAGATGAAGCAGATCAAGGGGTTGAAGGTCTTTTCAATCAAGCAAGTTGCTAAAAGAAACCTAGATGACCTTAAATAAGGTATGTATGCTTGTATTCAATATTATAAAGTCATGTCGTATGGTTGCAGGTAACAAGGGTCACTACTTCTATTTTGAAGCATGATCAAAGGAAAGGAATCTCCTCCTATGAAAGAATGTCAGAAGGCATGAGTCACACTAGATGAAATCAACATAATATGTCCTCATCTAAGTTGCACGATACGGGGAAACGAGTACGAGTTTCTGAAATGGGAACTGGTACGAAACGTGGGCCCCTCAAATTTTGGAAAAGGGGAAATGCAATATATATATATATATATATATATATATATATATATATATATATATTAGGACATTTAAGAAATATGCGCAATCATAAAGCATACATGATACATTCTAATTTATTACATTATGATTAAATTGTCAATTGTCAATGCATAAACTATAAGTCTCTAAAGTTACATCACATTTACTCATGAATGATCACATAATGAAAATAGCAATATCCAAAATCAGCCACGAGAAATTTCTAATTTCTTGTCTCATGCTTGATTGGGAGTCTCCTCCTACATAGTCGAACGACCTTAGTGCTATTGATTAAATACAAGTTCCATACCCTAGTACCCTAGGTGCTCTTGATTATTGGGAGTCTCCCCTGCATAGAGGGCTTGGTTCTCTTGATTAAATGCAAGTTCCATGCCCTAGTACATGACAGAATCCAATGGAAACATTTCCATCCTCCCAATCCTGAAATCCTGAAAAACAGATAGGTTTGTTGGATTTTGAGTGAGATCTAAAATTCTACTTTCTCCATACGAAATACAATGAGGGCGAAACCACTCTCAAACATCCCAAGCCATTTCATGGTAATGTTAAAAATTTAACTAAAAGGATGAAAATGACAGATAAAGGGGAATGTCATTTTTACTTTAAGAATTTAACATTACCATGAACTGCATATCAACACTAGGGCCATAGGCTTGAACATTAAGCTACCCCACTCAAAAAATCATCTTTTTTATAACTTGAGAGAGGCATCTAGAAGCATCCAAAAGATATTTTAGTCGCCCAATAAAAAATTAGAAGCGAAAAAATTAAAAAATAAAATAAAAGAAAACATCAAGTGTTAACTGGAAACTCCATCGTACAGCCTGGAAACTCGTTTCCGGTCGTACTAGCCACGTTTCCTGCAACTTAAGTCCTCATATGAAGTATGAGGTGGTTGACTACAATTGAGGAACTCTGATTGGAAGCTCCTGAGAATGAAGTGTGTGAAGGGACAGGAAGAGATCGTGATAATATGCAACAATGGTAGAAGGCATTCAACATCCGAAATCCAAGAAGATGTGACTAGAATATATCTCGGAAAGATGTGAAGACTCTGATGGAAGTCGGAAAAAGATAGAGACCCTTGACACCGAATATTTGTGGGAGATGTGTCAATCTGCATGCAGGATGCTGATACTTACAAAAAGATGTCATGGTGAAAGATCATCACAAAGGTAATTTTAATTTGAGGTGTCCATTGATTATTTTTGAACTAACATCTGGTTGGGCTTATGTAGGACTGTCAAAGGGAAGATCTGTGAATGACTTCCAAGCAGAGCATATAGAAGGATGTAATGTCCTTCCGAAAAATATGGCATGAAAGTAGAATGACATGAAGCAAAGTCAGATGGAAAATATGATGGATCACTTTCTAATGAGTTAAGAACATGACTAACTCATGGATAATAGTGATGGATGATATGTGCCTTAATAAAAGTTCCCAAAGATGAAGACTCCTTAACGAAGAAGAATTTCATGACATTGAAGAAAGGAGCTCTTCAAGTAGCCGGTTGTTTCAGGATCTCTGCATAAGGAGCTGCGATAGGTCCCTGATTAAGAGGGAGCCTGAGAAAAAGTTTCTTACTTGGAAGAAACTTGGGAAAATCCTAAGCAAGAAGCTTAGGTACATTCTTTTGTGATAGGAATGAGTACATTCCTTTAATGGAATAAAACTTCCTAGTTTGAAAAGGAGAGATAGACACGTCATTCTGTTCTTAACCTGGGAAGACAGAATGGAGGATTGTGTAATCATTTGGCATTTGATGCTCTTTGAGGATGATATAGGGCATCCAACAGTAAGAGTAATCGTGGAGGACCGATATTCTTTGTGGGACTGAGGAGTCCAAGAAAAGAATAGTCCTTATGGAGCATATCCTAAGTGAACTCAGGTGGGGTATGTTCCTAGAGATACAATGATGAGTATGTCTATATATCATTGGTCTCGCCAACATTGTGCTCTAATCTTGTGGAGAGATAGAGTTGTTATTCAAGGCCTTGCTATATGACAATGTTGGTTGATATGATGCTATACAAATGAGTTACAAATCCGAATTCTTCTTATGAGAAATTTTTCAGATTGAGAATGACCAAGTGCCATTATGAATACCTCCATAGTTAAGAGGGAGTGTTGAAAAGTGTAACTAGGTTCAGTATTCATAATGACATGTAATTGTGACTTTTGTAGTTGATGTAATAAAGGAAATAAAATTATTTTTGCAAGCCTTGCTTCATGGGTTTCATGAACAAGTGATTTTATTTTAGGTGGCTCCCTTTGAGAGCCTTAGGATTTGTCATTCAGGTGAAAGAGTCTATGTCATGTATGAAGAGCCATTCTTGGGCATGTAACAAATGTATTTGAGTTAATAGGACTTTCTAGAAGCTCTCCAACAACAAGCACTAGCTCTCTTCTTCGTGTCAGCTTCAAGTTAAACAAATATCATGTCAGCCTTACCTTATGGAGTCACAACGATTCAAAAGGCTCATGTCAACTCATTTATGTAGACCAACCACTATATATACCAAGTAAAGGCACCTCACAGAAACACAGTTCTCATATACCTCTGAGATTTTCGGTGATAGTTACAGTCAACAAGTTCGGATATTTTCGATGGAGAGTGCAGTGTTTGGATCTCTATGTTGAGGAACATTTTCGGGTGTCATATCACAGTATGCAGTTCGGAAAAAAGAGAAGAGACAACGAAGGTTTGTCAAGGATACAGTTCGGATCTCCATAGTAAAGAAGCTCGGATATGTCTCTCTGTAATCTCAGACAGTATGAAGTTCAAATCTCTGGGTAAAAGGTCTCATTGCTACAGCAAAAAGATGGAGTTCGAATGAAGGTATCTATACCACAGCTAAATGATGTATAGAAGCCATGGTTTGGTGATGTGAAGGAGTTGCCATTAAGAGAAGTATTACAACGTCTTGCTAAAGCTGTAGTAAGGATAGTTTGGTGACAAAACAGTGATATGGTATAGTGCCATCTCAAGTGTGTTATGCTCAGAAAGGAGATGATCTCAATATGTAAGAGGAACCAAAAGGAGGAAGGAGAAGACAGTCAAAAGAGCTAGTGTCTTGATCTTGCAAGTGGCTAATAGGTCAAGGGTCTCGATCTAGGTATTCGTCAATTGGAATCTCTGGAAGAAGAATTTGCGCGGGTTTTCCTCTCAATGAGAGAGGTTTTGGCCCTGGCTCATAACCCACATGCTATGTCTCTTATCTATTTATGTTCATGAATTGGTTATTGTTTGATGAAGAACACTAAGAATCTAACGTAAAGAAGATCCTAATCTAAATAAGTAAAAAGCATTCACAAGCAGTCACTAATGGAAGAGAAATCAACTAATACTAATGCCCTCTCAACAACAATTACCAAAGCAATAGCACATAAAACAACAAACACCAGATATAGGCTCACAGCCAGGGAAAAACCCCTCTCTAGGGGAAAACCCAGTCAGTAATTCTTCCTTCAATAGTTTTCTAGAGATATTCCAAGACTCTAGACCTTGACACAAACTTTCCTCCACACCAAGTCAGCCTTCCTCTTCTCTTGCAGATGATCCTACTTGACCTGACAGCAGTAGCAGCACTTTCTTCAACCCAGCAACTTCGACCTTGCTTTGGAGACTTCGATCTTCACATAGGAACTTCGATCTTGGCCCAATACAACCTCCTGAGGCAACAGCACCCAAGAATAGCAACTTTGACCTATACTTTGATCTGGCAGCAACAACATGCGGCAACTAGCTACAGCATCAACAAGAGAACTTCAATCTTCCAAACCAGGGCACGAGAGAGAGAGATATATGCACCAAAATTTCGATCTTCCTTCCTTCCTTCTCCTAGACCAAACTCGCACTTCCTTTTCTTCCTTCCTCTATTTCGCACTTTTTCTAGCTTCAAGAGATATCGAACTAGCTTGTTGAGTGAGTGCTTCAAATGGAATTCGAACTGCTTCATTTATAGTCCTTTGGTGATGTCAAATAGCCCTCTTTGAAGCCGACTTGATCATCTTAGGGCCGACTTGGTGTAGAGGAAACATAATTCACATTTGACTCAATACTTAACCTTTTTACATGATTCAAAAGCCCAAGAAGGGTCTCTTTAAAAGTACAATGACTATTAACTCAAAATAAATCCTAGAAATCTTCAATGGGGACTTTGACCTAAAACATGATGACCCAAGCATGAAAGACATGCTTTAATAAGTCATAATAATAATAATAATAATAATTTTCTTTATTCTTTTGACAAGTACATAACATCATGACTCAAATACATTTAATGAAGACCGAACCTAGTTACATTTTCCAACACAGCTACAACTGAGATGGATAGAAAATCTAGGCATTCAGTAAGAAGTATCAGGCATAGCATTAAGGACCAGTTACATGTTGTTGGTGATCATTAACAGCCACGTGGGAAGAACCTACTCATAATAATGTTGATGCTTAGAGCCTGAAGATAGAAGAAATGGTAAGAGGGGTGTCAGATCAGTGGGCTGCTTGTAAATTGCAATGCTCTGTCAGTGTATGGGAGCTCCTATCCAGCTAATAAAATGAAGTTTCTTCTGTCCTAATGGACCACTAAAATGCAAATGTAGATTCCATCAAGGCACATATGCCTGTGCAGTATGGCTTGCTTGCTGAGGCCATGAATGTTGGAGGTCCCTAATATTGCAGTTTGCAATATTATTGATAGGGAGAGGAATGAATACAATGACCAATCCAGAGTGTAAGTAGCTTTAGAAAATGGAAAACTCATCCAGTATGCTCTTTAAGACTCTAAACTAGTTCGTTCATATAATTTTACTGCCAGAGTTCCCAAACTTATTTATCATGCTAGAAAGTGTCACAGATTTTCATGCCACAATTAACTTTTGTTATCTCGAACTTCAATCTGATCTTGATCATAATTACAAATGGATCCCTCTATATGTATGTTGTTTACATAGAAGATAATAATTCGAAAAGGAGTTAAATTGCATGTCATTGCATAATGGTTTCTTCATCTCTCCTAGGGCAAAACTATTTCAAATGTTTGATATATCTTACATACAAGTTCTACGGTGGCAAATTTACAAAATTCCAGTCAAACACATTTACCTTTCAAAAAGACCAAGTTTAAGAATTACATCAGCAAGATTGGAATTTGCCTTTCCTACAAGTTGAAAGAGTTTCTCTTGCTTCATGGTAAATGTGCCAGTTTTTTCCATTCTTCGATTTAAATCTGTAAACTCTGCGACCATACCATCAACCTGAAAAAAGTTTCCATTAATTTTGGACAACTGTTCCATATAAAAACAAGCTATTGAAACATGAAGATTTGACATCACACAAGAATATTAGGCAAAATTAAAAGATACCTGTCGAACAAAATGGTCAAGAGCAATACTTTGTCCAAGCACACTTCCAATGATACGAATTCCATCAATATCAAATCTCTGCAGAACTATATAGTCTGGACCACCTTGCATCCATGTCTCCAAAGATGGCTTCTCCACTACAGCATAATCTGTATTCTCAAAATTCATTTTTTTTAGATTAAAGGATAATTTTGCACCATACGAATCCATTTTAACTAAAACAACAAAAAGAAAAGCAGCAGCATTAGCTCTTATTGATCTATCACCATAAAACACGATATTAAAACTTTGGAAGAACTAGCATAATCAGCAAACATGTTCATGTGAAGTGCCAAGGACAGATGAAAGGCAATAACAGGTTGCTATGTGCCCAAGATATCAAACGAGAGGCAGTAGTAAATAAAAACATTTCAACTATCATCAATTTAGTCAATGGATGTTTCTAACATATCACAAGCAAAAGTCATCATTTCTATCCAGGGATATGCAGAGAAACAAAATAAAAAGTTTGTCAACAGAAATAAAGCCTAGCTCAAAGCTGTACTGGTCACAATGCACAAACTCTATGAGATCAAGTTAACAAAATGGACAAGATGGGAAAAATAGTATAGAATTCAAACTCAAAGAATATGTCAGAAAGACAATTTGTGCTACAGCAATGAATATAGGATGATGGAGTTATCTGATGAGAACCAATGTTGTTAAAAGCGCGATCGGGATTAAATCGGCGCCGGGAAAAAAGCGGAAAAAATCGGCAAAAGCGGGAAAAAAGCGTTTGGCACAAAAATATTCATTTTTTTTCATTTTTTTTCAATTTTTTAATATCTAAACCATCTACAACATAAAATAAATACATTGACACATAAATATGATAAAAAAACTAATATATAAGATGTTTAATATCATTTCTAGCGCTAAAATCACACATAACATTGAATAATGTCCTGAATAGTAAGTCCTGAGTCCTGATCACTATCCCGCTGCCCCGCACCTCGGCGCTTTTTTCAATAAAAATCGCGATTTTTTCGGAAAAAATCGTTATAAAAAAAAGCCCGCGATTTTTTGGGATAAAAATCGCGATTTAAGCGGGATAGTGATAAAATCGCGATTTTAACAACACTGATGAGAACAAAAGGAAAATGTCCTAGTGTATCGCCGAAAGATGTTGTATGGCCCAGTGTCGTGAACATCACGATTAAATAGCGATTTTTTCGCTAAAACGATATAATCGCCTATGTTTTCGGCGATTTTTTTATTTTCAAAAAATCGCGATCCGATCAGTAAAAATCGTGACGGCGAAAAACAGCGAGCTGTTAAGTTCGATTTTTTGTTTTTTTGTCACTTTTTCAAACAATGGACAAGATTGAAAGCTGAGGAGGAGAAGAAGTCATCTACAAGGGCCAAAGAGGAGAAAAGCGAAGGAATCTATCAACCCAAGCAAGAAATATTCGAGTTTGGACCAAGTTTCTCAGCAAAGCGTGGTTTCCAATTATGGGCA
Organism: Pinus tabuliformis; assembly: GCA_031772625.1. Lineage (NCBI taxonomy): Eukaryota > Viridiplantae > Streptophyta > Pinopsida > Pinales > Pinaceae > Pinus > Pinus tabuliformis. Next base: position 1,087,367,543 of record CM062811.1, read on the forward strand.
TCAAATTTGACCATTTTTTTGTTTTATTCTTGTTTTTGCTTGGGTTTCTATAACCCAGTGATTTTCAATGATTTTTGAGTGGATTTGATTGTGTTTTTCTTTTCATTTTTGTTGCATAGAGTGGAGAGGGTTCATTTTAGTCAAAAATGCAAAAATTGATTGTTAGATTTATAAGTTTAATTTCTTCTTGTGCACTAGTTTTTTTGCATCATTTTTGCTTGGGTTTGAATGTGTATTTTTTCCATTATTGTTGCATTGAGTTGAGGTTTTTTTGGTCAAAAATTCAATGTGTTGTATGTAAATTTTATTTTTATTTTTTTCACTTGCAATTCTTCTTGTGCCCTAGGTTCACCGTTCAACTTCAAACTTCATCTTACATTAAAACTCAAGATTTCAACAAAGTTACAAACATGCCAAGGAAATTGGACCCTTTGTGGGAATTTGGTGAACCTGATGGAGGGTTTGACAAATCAAACTTGACTTGCAAGTTGTGTGAGCATCATATGACAAGGGGGGTATACAGATTGAAGTATCACCTTGCACAAATCCATGGACATGAGGTAGGGCCTTGCACCAATGCAAATCCGGAAATCATCTAAAGAGCCCTCAGATCATTGGAAGAAATACAGCAAACCAAACTGTCCAAGTCAGCTCTGAAGGGTCAACTAGCAGGGAGTAGAGTGTTAGGAGGTGAATATGAGAGTGGCACCAGTTCTACTTCAGCATCAGTATCTACAACCAACACTATAGCTGCTTCTATTGAAATTTGGTACCGGAGGACAGGTGGTTCCCTAAGGCTTTGATCTTTGGCCTAAGTAAACGTGTCCAAAAGAATTTAATTTTTCTCCTAAAGTGACTTTATAATTTTTATAAAGTCAAATCTAATTTAAAAGTGACTTTAAGTGATAAAGTTACTAAAGTCTAATTTTAAAGTGACTTTATTAAAGTCAATGAAAAATTAGAAAGGAAAAGTGACTTTGGAAATAAATGACCAAGTGTGTCTTTATTAAAGTGGGGTGAATTAAAAAATAAAAAGTGAGATTTAAATGAGCATTTAATCTCAGCCCTAGATCTCAATCTATTTTAGCCATTGGATTTAGGAATCACCCAAAAGTCACTAGGGTTACATTAAAGGAGGAAAAGGTCATTCATTCTTTCATGAGCAGATTGAGAGAAAGAGAGCAAGAGAGCAAGGGAGATTTCTGGACAAGGGAGAAGAAGGAGACAGCAGCTTGGCACACATTCCAAGGCAGCAGTTTAGCAAATCCGTACAGCTGAGTTAGCACACAGTGAAAGGCAGATTTTGGCACGATTTTCTAGAAATCCGTACAGCTGTTTGCACAAAAATCGAAAAATTTGCACAGAAATCAAGGAGCAGTTTGCTAGCACATTTTCCAAGGAAATCCGTACAGCATATTGTTGTTTTTTGCATGCAAATCGAGGTTCGTACAGCGTATTTATTGTAGGTCATACAACAGCATTTAAAGCTAAAAGTGGGCACGAAAATCGAGGAGGTCGTACAACATTTATTGCTGTCCTGTTTTGCTGTTTGCTAGTATTTTCCAGTTCGCTGTGAGGCATGGAAAATGAGATAAGTTGTAAAATTTGCTTGCTGATTTTTTGCTGAATATTTCTCACTGTAAAAGCATTTTTCAGAAATAAGAAAGAGCTCTCGAACCGGTTTTCCCCAAGAGTTGTAGGGGGTTTTTCCAGGGTCACATTGTTTTCTATGTTGCGGGGGAGCGCCCCCCCCCCCCTCGAACCCGCTCCCGAATCGCGCTCCGGGAGGGAGCGCGCTCCCAAAATCGCTCCCGGACGAGAGCGATTTTCAGGAGCGCGCTCCCTCAAAAAAATTTACACTCCCTGGTCTGTTAGGAATCGCCATAAGGAGCGATCGCTCCGACGCTCCCGGAGCGATTTTTAACGCCCGGGAGCGATTCGCGCGGGGCCGGGAGCGATCCGGCTGAAAAAAATTCCGTGGACCTGAAAAAAATAAATTTAAAAAAAAAAAAAAAAAAAATTGGTTTTAAAAGGCCAATGGGCCAAAAAAATATTCATTGTTACTTCATTGAGCTTGAGTTTGGAGCTGGAGCAAGAGCAAAGGAGCGAGGAGCAAGTGCTGAGGAGCGAGGAGCAAGTGCCAAGGAGCGAGGAGCAAGCCTACAGAGGTAAGTAACTTAGTAATTTAGTTAGTTTAGCTGGTTAGGTAGTAATTTAGTTAATTTAATTTAGCTTATTGAGTTTAAAAATCATGTATTTAAATTAAATTAATAAATTAAATTAATTAATCCCAATAAATTAAATTAATTTGTAGATTCAAGAATCAAAACCCTATAAACATCAAACACCATGGACCTAGCTATATTTCTTGGCATTTTCCTCTTCCTGGTCCCTTTTATGGTTATTATGGTGCTGGAGAGTAGGAAACAGAGGGGCCAGCCCCAAACTGAAGAGGGGGATGAAGAAGCCAGAGAAAGTCAACTGGGTGAAAACCCCGGTGAGGAGGAGCTGGAGGAGGGTGAACATGACCCTCAAAAAACTAAACAAGACCAAACTCCATTGTGGAAATATGTTAACAGGGCTGAAAAAGGGAGAGGGGGTGCAACCACTAAATTTCATTGCCCCCATTGCAACACTGATTACACAGGTTCATACACCCGTGCTAGAAGACACCTCTGCGGGAAAAGGCCATGGGATGGAGAGAAACAAATAGGAATCAAAACTTGTACAGCGGTGTCAGCAGCGGATAGAGCCAAATACATAAGGGAAGAGGAGGAAGCCCAATACAGAACAAAAAAATCAAGGGGTTTCTTTGAACCAAGCTCACAATCACAAAGAACTCCTTCAGCATCCTCCCAAGGCAGTGGATATGGACATGGAGGCACAGGGTCATCATCTTTAAGGCGTAGAACCATATCAGATTTCCTTGATGAGGGGTGTAGGAATGATGTGGATTCAAAAGTTTACAGGTTTCTCTATGCATGTGGGATACCATTCAATGTTCTTCGCTCACCTTATTGGCATGAAATGGTTTCTGCCATAAATGATGCCCCTAAAGGATACAAGAGCCCTGGGTATGACAAGGCAAGAACCGTTGGCCTTGATCATGAAAAAGCAAAAATATCACATTCTTTGAATAAAATGACAAGTTCTTGGACTGACCATGGGGTGTCCATTGTATCTGATGGATGGACAAATGTTTAAGGCAAGCCATTGATAAGTGTTCTTGCTGTGTCTATTAGTGGTCCCATCTTTCTAGCTGCACGTGATTACTCAGACAAGTTCAAGACCGCCATCAACATTCCAGAAGCATTACTTGAAACAATTGAGCGTATTGGCCCATACAATGTCATCCAAGTCATCACTGATAATGCTCCTAATTGTAAGGCAGCGGGAGCAATTATTGAGGATAAATACCCCAACATATTTTGGTCTGGATGTTTGGTTCACAGTCACACATTGAGCCTTTTGTTGCATGATATTGTCAAAAACAAAAATGAACAATACCAATGGATTGGTAATTTGTACAAGAAAGGCAAACAAATGATAAAATTTATTACAAATCATAGCAATACCCATGGCCTTTTCCGCAGTCACTCAAGATTGGAGTTGCTGAAGATTGCAAAGACTAGATTTGGTAGCTATTACCTCACCTTCAGGCGCCTTTTGAAGGTAAGAGAGGCATTAGCTAGCATGGTATCAAGTCCATATTGGCAAGTATTAAAGGAGAGGGCTACAAATGCAGCTGACATGGGAGGTTTTGAAATGGTGGAGGAGGCCGCTCTTGATGGGCAGTTTTGGACAAGTGTAAGGCAGGTACTGGATTTCACCAAGCCAATTTATCACATGATTCGGTTTGCAAATACAGACAAACCAGTGATTGGCGAGGTTTATGAGAAAATGGATACCATGTTGGGGCAAATAAAAGATATTGTTCATAATAGAGATCCCAACTTGTACAAACTAATTCATGATTGTGTGTGTGAACGGTGGAATAAGCTTAATGTTCCACTACATTGCTTGGCGTTTATCCTTACGCCAAAATACTACTCTACATCTTGGTTGGGCCAACTTGCAGCAGGGGGTGGGGTTAGGACCAAACCCCATTTAGATCCAGAGGTAACTAAAGGATATTTGGAAGCATTAGAAAAGTTGGTACCTCACAGGGAGGAATGTGCAGCTGTGCGCCTTGAAATAGGCAGATACTTCAGTGGCACTGGTTTGTATGGTAACTTCCATGCAATGGACGACAAAGATAAATTTGAATCTCTCACATGGTGGGAAACATATGGCGGCCACGGACTTTTGCCAAAATTGGCAAAAAAAGTTCTTTCACAGGTTGTAAATTCTTCTTCTGCAGAGAGGTGTTGGAGCACCTACAGATATATACATAATGTGAAAAGAAACAGACTCAATGAAAACCGAGCAGAAAGCTTGGTTTATGTGCACTACAACTTGAGGTTGTTGAGTCATTACTGTGATCGGGCTAATGAGGATCCCACATATAAAATTTGGGACAATCACCCAGAGGATGACAATTTGGAGGATGGCATTGTACATATTGAAGAACTAGAAGAGGAACTTGTAAGGGATGAAAATGAAGCAGCTGCAGCAGCCATGCCACCTCCACCTCCACCTCCACCATCCAGTAGCAGTGCTTGAGGTCCGAGTCTTGTTCCTTTGCTGTCGCCACCTCCATCTACACCCTCGCGTGGAGGTTCTAGTTCTGGTCGTCGGTCTGTGCGGGAGACTCCTAGAAGACCACCATGACCTGCTTATACTCCTGGAGACTCTCGTGGCAAGGGCCACATGTAGATTTACAATTTACTTGTCTTTTTTAGTTTCTATTAGACTTTAGTTTTCATAACTGTTGAGTTTTGAGTCCTTGGACTCTTGACTCTTGACTCTTTCATATCATAATGATATTTTTTGTAAACATTATATCATTGTGACAATGAAAATTTGAAGTTTGAAGTTGGGCCTTGGTAATTATAACTCATTGGTAATGATTGTGAATTATGAATATGATGCTTTGTGAAAGACTAAAGTTGTTTCATTTCATCTCATTATTCATGTTTCATTTTATAAATTTTTAACATTTCATATCATGTTAACAGTTAGAAGTTAGGACTTAGAAATATCTTCGATATTACTTCTTGTAATGGTTAAACTTAGCTTACAAGTACAACTTTGGTGATCAATGATGATAAATGTTATTGAGTTTTCAATTCTGAAAGCTTGAAGTTGAAACTTTAAGATTGAATTTGATGAATCATGATTTATAAGACTCAATATGTTGCAGTTGTAATATGTATTTTACTAACTTGTGGACATGGTTGATGACGATTATAATTTCTAGATGATTGATGTGATATGGTTCAATGATCAATCTATGTTTTTCTATGTTTTTTATGTCTAATTCATCATTCTACATGTTTTTGTTGACATATATGTATCAAAAATTTAAAAATATAAAAAATATATATATTTTTAAAAAATCGCTCTCGGATTCGCTCCCAAACCGGGAGCTTCTGAAAATGGTCGCTCCCGCTCCCGTTTTCACTCCCGCTCCCGCTCCCAAGTAACATTGACCAAAAATCACTGTGTTCAAATGTGTTAAATGGCTGTTTGGACCTGCTGATTTTTATTTCTGCATTTTCCAGCATTCTGTAAAATTTTCAGAATTTGTGTTTTCAGCAAAAATTATTTTTTCAATTGTTGAATGTATGGATATGGGAAAGGGCATTTAACTATATGGGAGAAATAAGGTGAAACTGAAAACCGGGGTGGGAAATGAGAAATTTTTATAGCTTCATCATATTTTGTTCCTAAAACCACGCCTAGTTCACAACCATCTATCTCTTCAATTATTAAAAAAAGGAGAAAGAAGACGTTGGCAAGTTGTTGGGCAAGTTTCTTCTTTGGAGTGATATTCCTTTCAGCGTTGCAAGGAACAATCCATTTTTCCAGCCTGTTGTTGATGCTATTGCAATTGTTGGCCCAGCGTACAAAGTCCCTTCTTATGATGAGTTTAGAGGTCACATTCTTCATTATGAAAAGGTTGACTGCACCAAGAGATTGGAGGAGTTTAGGGCATCATGGGCACACATAGGATGCACTGTGATGTCAGATGGTTGGACCAGATGGTTGGACCAATCAAAAGGGTAGAAGCCTTATAAACTTCTTGGTTAATTGTCCCAAGGGGACAATGTTTATGAAATCCGTTGATGCATCTGCACATTTCAAAGATGCACAATTATTATGTGATTCGCTGGATGTGTTTATTTTGGAGGTGCGTCCAGAACATGTTGTCCAAGTCATAACGCACAATGCTGCAAATTATGTTGTTGCTGGCAAGATGCTTATGGAGAAGCGTCCTACTTTATTTTGGACACCTTGTGCTGCACATTGCATTGATTTGATGTTGAAGAACATAAGAAAAATTCCTTTTGTCAAACATATTGTTGACTCATCAAAAAGCATTACAAAATTTATATATAATCATGCATTTGTGCTTCATCTGATGAGAACATTCACCAACAAGAAGGAGTTGGTGCGCCCTGCCATTACACAGTTTGCCACTGGTTTCATATCTCTTCAATCCCTCTTGAATTTTATGTGGGATGTGAAGAGAATGTTTCTTTCAGATGAGTGGCGTGCTTTGGCATTTAGCCGCAAACCAAAGGGAGAGGCCATATGCAGATTAGTTTCATATAAGGAAAGCTTTTGGGTGGGAGTGCAAGAGGTGTGCAGCATTACTGAACCTTTGGTAAAGGTTCTTCGATTAGTTGATAGTGACAAGCCCGCAATGGGCTACATGTATGAGGCCATGGACAGGGCCAAAGAATCCATTCGAACCTACTATGATGATATGGGAGATGAAGGGTTTCAGAAACAACTCCTCCTATGGGAAGTGATTGATGAACGATGGAACAACACACTCCATCGTCCCATTCATGTTGCAGGGATCTATCTGAACCCCACATTTGCTTACCCTTGTGGGTTCTTATTTGATGCTAAGGTCATGGATGGATTCTTCACCTGTGTTCAGAGGATGGTGCCATCCCCAGCAGAACGTGTAGAAATCTCCAAAGAAATGGAGATATACAAGATAGCAGGTGGCACATTTAGCTTTGACATGGCTGTGGTTGATAGGAAGATTAAAATGTCAGGTATGTTTTAGTTTGTTTCAAATTTCATTGTCTCTTCAAGTTCATAACTTCATACTTGGCTTCAACTTTCAAATTTCATTTTTTTCTAATGTTCATCTTATTTATAATTTTGTTATAGATGCATGGTGGAGAAGCTATGGTGGCAAAGTACCCAATCTGCGAAGGCTTGCCATTTGAGTGCTCATCCAAACATGTAGCTCCTGAGGATGCAAGCACAACTGGAGTGTATTTGAAAAAATACACACCAAGAAGCGCAACAGGTTAAAACTTAAAATATTCCAAATTTCCAATTAATTTTTTGAATTCATTAAATAATATTTTTTTATAATTATTACTTTATGACCCTTGTATAGGTTGGAGTCCCAACGACTTAATGACATGGTCTACGTCTACTACAATATTTGATTTTGTGTGAGGCAACTTGAGAGGACATCTGATAAGGAGGCCATCTCACTGGATGGGATTGACACCACTGTTGCATGGAGGGTTGAAGCCGAGAGGCCTCTCATGGAGTCTGTCACTGATTGGTTAGAACAGGAGGTAGTGGAGGGGGTAGAGGAGGAGGAGGAGAAACAAGTGGAGGAGGTGACACTACCTACCCAGGCTACCCCTGTCACCAATAGAGGACATGGTCTACCTCCTATAGCTCCTAGTTCTTCAGCTTCTACAGCATAGTAGAGTCCACTGCCAACTCCACCGCCATCTACATCTAGAGGGAAAGCTATTGCATTTTCTCGCAAGAGGGGTAGAGGAAATTAGTAGTATCAGTTATTTGGTTCATTTCATTGTATATGACATTATGACTCATGATATGAGATACATTATTATATTTTTTGTTGATATTTTGAGGTTGAGTTGGGACTCAGGACTTACTATGCAGGACATGATTCACTGTTATGTGTGATGTAGCACTAGAAATGATATGACACATCTTATATATTAGTTCTTTTATCATATTTATGTCTCAATTCATTTATTTTATGTTGTAGATACTTCAGATATTAAAAAATTGAAAGAAATGAATATTTTTGTATTTCCTGATTTTTTCCGATTTTTCTCCCAATTTTTCAAATTTTTTTCCGATTTTTCCCCCTCCGATTTGATCCCGATCGCGATGTTCGCAACATTGGTTAATACGTTGAGTCAATTTATGGTCGAGCCTCGTCGCATACATTGGATTGTTGCCAAGAATCTTTTGAGGTATCTTTGAGGCACAATCACCTATGGACTAAGATACCATGTCGGGAATGTGAGGCTCCATGGTTATTCTGACGCTGATTGGGCTGGCAATGTGGTGGATCATAAGAGCACATGGGGATGTTGCATCTCACTAGGTTCTGCTTCAATATCCTGGATGAGCAGGAAGTAGAAATCGGTTGCTTTGAGCACCGCCAAGGCCAAATATATCGTTGCTACTATGGCCTCCTATGAATCTATTTGGTTGAGGAAGCTCTTTAGTGAGTTGTTTGGGCATGTGCTAGATACCACCATGATCTTCTACAGCAACCAAAGAGGGATTTGTCTTTCTGAGAATCCCGTGTTTCATGACAGCTCCAAGCATATTGATATCAGGTACCACTTTATCGAGGATATGGTACAACGGGGAGCAATAACGCTGCATCACACTGGGACATATGAATAGGTCGCAGATATTCTTACGAAGCCCTTAGGGGAGGTCAAATTCTTAACCTTCCGTGAACGACTCAGATTCGTGGAGAGACCCTCTTATGAGGGTCCTGTTTGAGTTGGATATCAAGCTCTGGGAGCTCCGGGGGCTTGGGTACTTCTTAGAGCTATGAGCGACCATAGGGTGAGTGGTTCACCTTCCCCTAGTGGTGCACTATGTACAAGGTGAGTGGTTCACCTTCCCCTACGATACCCCATGATGGTTGATATATGCATAGCATGAGAGGTTCACCTTCCCCTTTGGCATATGAGCAGGATGAGTGGTTCACCTTCTCCGGCTAATACATCCTACCCATGCAGTCTGGGACTCGTGGAAAGTACCTCTCATCTGGCCAATGAGTTGGGAAATGAGGATAGGAACCATAGTACTACCAATCGACGCATCATGCACTACCGTACTCCTTATGCTAGGATGTTTGACATTGATCTGGGATCAATCGAGACTGACTTCGGGTCAGTGGAGAGTGGTATGATACACTCTCGATCATTTCTTCATCATTTGTTCATGGTTCAACAAAGCAGGGATGACAGGGATGGTATAGATTGAAAAATTGTTTGGCAGGTGGAGTTCTCCCTAGTGGAGAGGGAGTGTTAAAATTGGCAAGTAGTACCAAACTCCACCTTGGATAGCTCATATGATGGAGATGATATTTTTATTGGATTCCTCTTTCCAAGAGGTGTAGGATTGATCTAAAGATCATCTCATTCTAACAAGTATAAATGGAATTATGAATTTATTTCTTCTATGGACAAATTGTCAAGGTCGGCCAGAAGTCTAATTGTTGGCTTAGTGCGTCCTGACCCAGGTTCAGAGTTAGTTGCGCCAAACAAATCCCTACAATACTGGCCCTTCCGGCATCAATCCGCAGAGCGCAAAATGAAGTCTCACCCGAAGCAACATGGGGGGATGATGGAACCAAGTTTCCGCACCCAGAGTTCAGCGTCATGTCATTTTATGCCCTAAATCCATCTTCGCGCAGATTGATAAGCCTTTATGGCTTATCAATATAACTCCCTGTAATCAGCCTCTAGACCTCCATGAAGGTCTACGACTGTCTTTCGCGAACCTTGAACAGACTAATCAACTACTTACGCGCATCAAAGATTACTCTTAATCCAGTAATTACTCAGATCGGCCTAAGTGTTCGATAACTTTAACATACAACAAGATAATCTTCGCGTAAACAATCAACATCAATTGCGTTCATATAACAATATAAATCGTGTAAAGTCGCGCATCAATACATCATTATTTCATAAACCCATCACAACATAAAGCGCATTCATATAAACAGAAGTAAAGAGATAAACACAGGTATTTCTGCAACAATCTTCTTTATTAATATTCAATTCATCTTACAAACTCAAACTTCCCTGTGCACTCAGCTGCAGGGGTCCACGCACTCAACTGCGGACTCTACTCTAGGTCTCTGCGCACACAACTGTAGAGCCTTTCTTCCTACTCTTCTCTGCTAACTCTCTAGACTTCTCCCATAGACAAAACTTCATTACTTTTCTTAGACATCCTAAGACACACCTATTTATACAATCCCATGGTCCGCGGACCATGGGTAGATCCTCAAAAAGCCGACTCAACTTACATAAAGAAGGGTAAAACCCTTTATGATTTTTTAACTAACTACGTGCTCCGCGACCACAATTTGCGAAGACTTTACATCTTTATACAACAAAACTTGGGCTTTTGCCCCAAAATTGACCCTAGGGGACCCCATCCCAACAGGCCCCCAACACAAAGATCGTGACTCACCCTCAAGTCACTCGGCTGGCGCAGAGATCTTACTACGAAAATCCCCCAGCTCCACTTGTGCAACTACTACCTTAGTCACGCTCTATGTGGCTGCCTACTTGATCTGTTCCACCAGTTGCTCTGTGGTTGGTCCTGCACTATCCTACTTGATTTTCTGTTGTGTACTCTGCAAGTTCGCCAATTTCTCCTGAATATTGGCGGAGACGATGTAGGCCTCATCCAACCAGGGCCCCAATCTGGCCTTAAGAACGGCCTCTTTCTTCTGCGCTACTTCCACCTGTGTAAGTAGTTGCTTCGCCTCCTGCAGCTTGGCAAGGCGTTGTGTTGTAGCAACGGTGCACGTCGTCGCCCTCACTTCATCATATTGTTGTTGGAGCTCGCGGACTTCTGTATTCAAGACCTGCAGGGTGGGATCTTCCTACAGGGCCGTGACTACCTCCATAGCCTGCTCAAATAGCGCGGTGCAGTCCACCACCGCGGCATCCACCGTCGCGACTCCATCTTTCACAGCGGCTTCGCATTGTTCCCTTACCTCTGGCGGGGTTGAAGGTTGCGACTTGAGCTCCAATTCTGTTATCTTCAGGTTCAGCTCAAACTGGACTCTAGCCACCTCTGCCTTGGCGTCGCGCACGCCTGTAGCAAGTTTTCTGATCTTTGCCTCCAATGGTGCGTCCTCCGGGATATGCAGTTCCGGCACCATTCTACATGCTTCTGCCACAGCGGCCGTGAGCTGAGCGCTCTGCGCCTAAATTTTCTCCTTGGCCTGCAAGGCCTCTAACTTCTCAGTGAACATTTGTTCATTGCTCACTCTATATTCACTTATGAGACTGAGAGCGCGCTACTCCCGAGCTCTGAACTCTTCTGTGACACCTGCCTGCAGCGTGTGAAGGTACTCATTAGGGAGCGCAGCCAAGTTGAGGCCAATATTCTTCAAAGAACTTACAATGACCTTGTCATCGTCCGCCTTTACACTCAAGGATCCATTTGGCAATGCAACTGCCCGGAGATACAGTGATCGAACCATCTCTGCTATCTGAGTGGTCCCTGGTGCCAAACTCGTTGATGCAACGCTGATCTGCCCTGCGCCTACCTGGATCCTACTCGTCTAAACTTGCAACTCGCACAGATCCTTCTGGATGGTACTTGGCGCCTGTTGGTGTTGTTGTTCGAACTACTAGAACAGTTCTGTCGTGGTATCATGCACCTTATCACTTATTTCGTCCAGGTCGCCGTTTGTCAAAGTAATCGGATCCAGCGACAGCTTTGTCGCTTTTGATTTCTTCTGCAGCCCTTCCTTTCCTTGTTCCCTGTACCTTTTGATCCGGAAGGGAGTGCTCTACTCCTCCTGACCACCGCCGCCCTGCTTTGACTACTCCTCCTCCTCTGTTTGGGGCGAAGGGGACTTACCACTCCGCTCAGAGTCGCGCTCTTCCTGTTTGGCCTGCTGCTTCGCGGTGCGCTCCGCTTCCACCCGGGCCTTCTCCTCGACCTCTTTTTTACGCTTCTCAGCCAACTGCTAGACCTTTGCTTGGCCGCTTCCTTCTTTTTCTTTTCCGCAGACTTGCTGGTGCCTACGGCCAGATCGGATGAAGAGTGCCAATCTGTCAGCCAGCGCTTAATCATTTCCTGGATGATGTCGTCTGTGGCCAAGTAAGGGAGGTCGAACCACTTCTGTTGTAGATCCTTCCGCGCTCTGATGTACACATGATGAAAATCTGCTTTGCATTCTACATACTTCGAGAGTTGTTCAAACATCGTCGACGACAACCGCGGCTTTTGGTTGATGGCCATGCGCAGGCTGGCCTCCATCAAGACCAAAAACACCTTGGTCTCTGTGACCCGCGCAGTATCTTTTGTGGCCCAAAGGGATGCAAACTGGGCAGCCTCCGGTAATCCCTTGTCCACAGGAGGAAACTAGCTGTCCTCCGGTAGATCCCTCACGACTAATACGATGGAGAGTAATAACCACGCGTAGTGGAATGTTTTACTCTCATCCTGCGCCTCTCGATAGTTCGTGAGGAACTCGCTACAAAGGTAGCGCGCCCAGTTGAACTGCACACCCTCTGCGCATTGTGCAGCCAAAGAAATCACTGGCACCAAAACCTCGTCCGCGTGGCATTTCCTCATGACTTTGCTCGCAAGGATTTGCGTGGCAATCTTCACCGCAAGGTAAGTGATAGAGGTGATCGAGTACCCGTGCGGCTTCTTTACTAGTTTGAATTTCTCCTTCATCTTTTCAGCGAGGTCGTGCTCGCTCGTCTTTCTGCCAAACTCCTTGGCCGGATTCAACCCTGAGTGCGGCAACAGCATGATCTGATGGATCAGCATATCAGTGACAGTGATCGATGCACTCAGCCACAAATAGCCATCATGCACCAGGGTCAGCAACTGTTTGATAACAATTAGGTTGATGTTGGAGCAGTGGTAGTGGGGCACCCACAACAGGTTCAACAACCCCGACTGATTCACTCTGCGAATCCACTCCACAAGCTCCAACGCGGTGACACCTAATTCCTTATAAAAGACCCTCTTCATGTAGTTTTCTGTTGCCAAGTGGGGGAACCTCTCATGGTCCACCAAATCCCAGTCCTCCAGTTTTAATTTTTAAATGTAATGCTCTCCTTTGAATGTAATGCTCTCCGGCAACAGGGGTGTGTGGATCAAGAACTTCTCTGCGTCTGGATCTTTGGTGATTTTTACTTTTCCCTTGCGTAGAGGGATATAATCCAGCAGCTTGGATATAGGATCCACCCCCTCGGTGTCTATGTCCTTTGCGCCCTCTTCGGCTTCTAAATCCACCACTTCCCCTTATCCTTTACGGACGGTTTGTCTTTCTTCTGGGCCTGTGTAGCAGCATGCTTTCTCAGTGACTCACGCACCGACATGGGCTTCTTCTGCTTGTCTTTTTTACGTTTGGGAACTTCTCTCACTAGTGTAGGCTTCGACCTAGGCAACCTCGGCGCCATAGGCACAGCAGCTAGAGCCTCCCTGCTCATTACCTCTGGAGTAGCTCCCTCAGAGGCGACAACTCCTCCAGTACTAACAATCTCTCCTGGTTCGGACATCGTGCTGAGAATAAACCATTGGGTATCCTCGGGTAACTTATCAAATACAGAACTAGCGACTAAATCAACGAAAACCTGAGGATTCATAAACAATCGACAGCTCAACACAGAAATTCTAAGGATGCAAAGTGTTTTTCGTTGGACAGCCACGCATAATTTATAGGCGAATTCGAATTCAAATTCGATCGTTCCCCCAAAATCTATCCATAAATGCTGATTTGGCGGCAGATTTCCAAAGATTTCACTCTTAAATTCAGCCTTAAATGCCGCTCCTCTTAACCGTCTCCTCACTGTAAAATCGTGAACAGTGACAGTAACGATCACTTTCTGGCTATGTTGCGCGGTCTCCCCCTCCATACCGCAACTCCCTTGGTGCTTCTTCTGGTACTATGACATCATCCTTTTTCGTGCAACCCCCCCCGTCGCGTAGCTTTACAAACCGGGCAGTGTAGTTTATAGTCCCGCACCTCCTTGCAGCTGCTTGGAGCGCTAAGACTATGCTACCGTCATGTAGTCATTGGGCCAGATCCCCAGTGTATGGCTTCAATCGACTTCCATTTACCCTTCCCGGAAATGGGTCTCCATTCAACTTCGCGAGCTGAACTACTCCACCATCTGTAATCTCTTTGATAACATATGGCCCTAGCCAGTGCATCTGAAATTTTCCTGGAAACTTATCAAACTTACTGTCATATAATAAAACTAAATCATTTACCTTGAAGGTGTGCAGTTTGATGTGCCGATCGTGCCAAGATTTTTCATGTTCCTTCTAAACCTGCTGATGGAATCCAACCAAAAATCTATCTTCCTCGAGCTCTGTTAGCTGCGCGAGCCTTTCTTCTAAGGCTCCGCGGTCTGCCATTCCTGTGAAAGTCGCGATGCGTAGACTAGGCATGATATACTCCATAGGCATGACAGCTTCCACGCCATAGACCAACCTAAAAGGTGTCTAACCAGTAAGCTTTTTACAAGTAGTTCTGTAAGCCCATAACACTGCTAGTACGCGCACGTCCCAATCATTCTGCTGCGCGTTGCAAATCTGTTTCAGCGCATTCTCCAATATCTTATTAAAAGCCTTAACAGTTCCATTGGCTTGAGGATGATATGGCGTACACTTCTAATGGTAAACCTGGAACTCGTCTGTCAGCGCGCTAATCGTTTCATTGAGAAAATGCGTACCGCGATCACTCATCAGTACCTTTAGGCAACCAAACCTGGTCAACACATATTCGAATAGAAATTTTGTTGTTGTTGCCCCTATACAGTCCTTCACAGGCTATGCCTCCGTTCATCTGGTCAAATATTTGGTCGCAGTGATGATATACCGCACACCTGTTTTCTTGCCTGGAGGCTAAATCGGTCCTACAAAATCAATTGCCCATTTCTCAAATGGCTATAATGACACCTGCGGATTCAAAGGCAACTCATCCCTCCACGATGGCCTGCCCGTTCTCTGACATGCATCACATGCCCTACAATAGGCTTTAGAATCCTTATGCAGCGTCGGCCACCACAACCCAGCGTGCAAAATCTTTTGCATTGTTGCTTTTCCTGCATAATGCCCTCCCGCAGCTCCTCCATGAGCTTCAGCAAGGATACTGTTTCGTTCAAAATCAGGCACATAATGTCGAAGTATCTCACCCGATCCCATTTTATATAAATGGCCTACAATTACAGAAAAATCTGTCGCACGCACCACCAATTCTTTCTTTTGTTGACTGGTATATCCTTCTAGAGTTGTTCATGTGGTCAAGAAATGGATAATATCCGCGAAGTGATTATCTGCTACGCGCACCACGAAGAGTTGTGCGTCAAACAGCCCTTCCTCCAAATTGGTAGGCTCTTCTCCTGTTTCAATGTGCGACAGATGGTCTGGTCCCACATTCAATCTTCCTGGCTTCACAATTACTTCAAAATCATATTCTTGAAACAACAGCAGCCATCTGCATATTTCCCCCCCAACACAAGCTTATTAACTAGATATTTTAATGCAAAATGGTCTGTGTACATCTTGAAATGTTCGCCTAGCAAGTAATGTCTGAACTTCTAGAGCGCATACACCATAGCCAAGCCTTCGCGCTCTGTTGTCGAATAATTCTTTTCAACCTTAGACAACTTCCTGCTCGCAAACACTATAGGATGATCCAATTCTCCTTCGCCATCCTATGTTAGCACTGCCCCCAACGCAATACACAAGGCATCCACATGCACATGGAATTCCTTCTTCCAATCCGAGAAGACTAGGATCAGCGCACTGACCATTTTCTCCTTCAGTACATCCAGGTTGCACTAACATTCTTCATCCCAACAAAATGTGGCATCCTTCCTCAATAGCTTTTCCATAGGTGCGGTAATCTGAGCATAACTTTTGATGAACTTCCGATAGTATCCAGTATGGCCCAGTGTTGCGCACAACTGCTTAACACTTCTTGGCACCTCCAAATTAATTATTACCGCAATCTTAGCAGGGTCCACCATAAGTCCTTGCCTGCATACCACATGACCCAGCAAGATTCTGAAAGGGATGCAGAACAAGCATTTCTTCAGGTTTAGCGCAATTTGATACCTTCAGCATGTATCCAACATCAAGCACAAACTGGCTACATGGCGCTTTACTAGCCCAAACATTGTCCAATCATCAAAATATACCTCCAAGAACTTGTGAATGAATTCTTTGAACGTCATGATGACTACACGCGAGAAGATCGTCGGCGCATTCTTAAGTTCAAACGGCATCATTGGATACTGGAAACATCCCCACTTTGTCGCGAAGGTGGTCTTACTCTTGTCTTCTGGCATGATCTTTATCTGATGGTATCCAGAGAACCCATCAGTGAATGAATAGGCCTCCTGCCCTCCAACATTATCCAGTACCTCATCTATGAAAGGCGTTGGAAAAGGATCATGAACGCAAGCATCGTTAAGCTTCCTGAGATCTATGCAAATCCTTATTTCATCCTTCTGCTTCTTTTCTTGAACGACCATTGGACTCACCCAATTAGATTCCTCCACTGGTTCAATAATACACGCTGCAAGCATCTTGTCCAACTCCAAGCGGACCTTTTCCTTGTATTTGGGATTAAGGCAATATGACCTTTGCTTAACGAGCTTCGTGTCTAGTTTCAAAGTTATTTTCATCACTCCCAAATCGCCTATGATGCCTTTTAAGTCCGAAAATTTGGTAGGAAATAAGTCTTGATATTCGCGGAGCAACTCAGCGACTTTATCTACTGTAGCATCATCCCAGTAATCTCCAATATTTGCAAACTTCAGCTCCGCCTCTGTGCCAATGTTCACTTGTCTATCCTTCAATGGTGTGGTGATGTCTATATTTTCTATCTGTGGTCCCTCAACTTCGCGGTGACCTTCGACCTCTGGGATGTTAAAATTCCTTAGATCCTCATCATCTTCTTCAGCGGTCACGTCATAGCACTCGAGCGCATGGCGCAAATGGGTGCTCCAATCTAGTTGAATCAATTCTAAAGGATCCTGCGATATTCTGAAGATTGTTGCCTTAACCTCCTGCAGCGCTTCGTCGATGCTTTCGAACCCATCCTCAAAGCTAAAGGTCATCAAAAATCCTTCTCTCAAGATGTCCCACTCGGTGACACCGTGGCAGAGCTCTGTTTCCAGGTACCAATTCATAGGAATGATATCCAAAGTGTGACAGAAAATATGCACCCACTCTGGCTGCAGCTCTGTTCCATAGACCTTAGTCCATTTTGCTAAATGATCATGCAGATCATTTCTCCCATCGTATTTTTTAGTTAGCCGAACTTTCGAGCGACCAAACCGCAATCTCATCATTCTTTTGTACTCGCGCCATTCATCAAAACTGTCTTTATGCGTACCCCACCACCGTGCAGGCATAGCCTGCAATGCCAAATCCATTGCTTGGAAGCGGTGCTTCTCCAGTACTTCCCTTTCAAATGCATCCAAAAATTTATCTACATCAGTCAAACCATCATAATAAGGTAAATTTCTTACCTCCGATGATACACAGCACAACGATTTAGTCATCATATTACAGCGCAGCGTAGATACTTTGTGCAATCTATTCTGCTAATGCTCCAACTCTTCATCTGAATCTGAGGTGCAAGAGCTTTCGTGGTCCCATGCGATTCGTCCATTGGTTGTCGGATTAACCCAATCTTGGTCTCGCGCTATTATTTTATAGATCTGGTCCAAATCATCATCGCTTTCCTCATAGTCATGGACTGGTTCAGTATAGCGCGGTCCTTCTGCAGGGTCCAATGGTACTACTACGCGGAGTGATTTCCTTTCAAACGACATTGTTTGCTTCTTCAAATTGATTACCTCGTTCATGTCGATAGCCCAATCAATTCCCAGGAGCGCGAGGTATGGATTGCTGTCATCAACAATCTCTATCACTTCAAAATCAGCCAACATGCTCGCACCTTCTATATCTACGATCACTCCATGCAATCTCCCCATAGGGATAATCTTCTGTTGATTTGCCATTCTCAATTGAATCGGAGACCACTGCAATGCAGGTCTCCCCATTCTTTCCCATGTCTGTTTAGGAAAAACATTTGCATCCGACCCCAGATCCAAAATAACTTGATCCATCTCATAGCCTCCTATTTGCGCGGTAAGCCTCATCTCATGCCCTGTTCCCTTCTTGTGTTTGCCTATTTTCCTGACTGTTCAGTGTCCTTCAGGAGCACCTTCCTTACCAACACACACTTATTTATCAGTGCTTGTAGCCCTCACAAGGCCTTGCTGTCACGCAGCAACTTCATACAAGTCTCCAAGAAAGTGGTAAGCATGGAGGGGTCAACTTCTTCAGATAGCTTGTCCTAACTTCCTGAAGTAGAGGCCTCAACGAAGCTTTTCTTTGTTTCCATGAACATTTCCTTCGTGCGCTCCAAATCAAACCCAACCTCTTTTTCTGGAGCCTTGCGAACCCACTCACTTTCTTCAGGTTGTTTTCCTTTATCATCACCAGTCATCATTCCGCTTCACAGCACAATATTCACATTCGGGTCCTCCTCGCGGAGCTCGGCCCTCATCATCTGTAGATTCTTCTATCGCGTGGTCAAGCTGAGTACAGTATCGGCACGATGGGCGTGTCTGGCTCGTACACTCCCGCATGTAGTGTCCTATCACTCTGAAATTATAGCAAATAACTTGCCCTTGACCTTCACTAGGTCCACCTCCTCCTCGGCCTCGTTCGCGCCCCTGATATCCTCTGCGTGCTCCGCCAGCGCCTAGATCCAGAGGTCGAGTTTCTGTTTGCATTCGATACGTAGGCGTTCTTTCCATCATCAATTCATAGCTATGGCAACTATGCTCATCGTGGCCCACCGATTTACAGAAATTGCAAAATAACTGTTGCGATGTCTGTACAAATTTTTGCAACAAGTGACAATTGTCCATTACATGTTTTCCAGCTACCTGACAGATAGCGCACCACAGCGCGAGCCCTACACTTGGTCCCGCGACAGCCTTCTATCTCAGGGTATTGGCCCTCCCCCTATAATATAATTCGCCAAAACAAAGTAGTGATCTTTATCATGCCCCTGCCTTTACATTTTAGGCACCAAAGTTCTTTGCGCACCTTCGGCCGAACGGCTTTCTCCTCCTTCAAGCTCTGCAACTCCAAGCAGAGGTTCTGCAACTCCGCATGAATCTGCTGAACTCCCAAAGCAGTGTCCTGAATAAGCGTTTCATGCAATCTCATCGCAATTTCCAGGGCTTCCGCCTGGGTCCCTATCTTTTGCTGCGATAAAGCAACCCTTAGGTGGGGCAAAAGCAAGGCTACAAACCATTTGCGGTGTTGGCTATCTATGAGATTCATGTTAGCTTTGCAGATCTAGCACTTTAGTCTCTGATCCAGCTCCCAGGGTGTTTCGCCAAGCCTCATCATGATTTCCTTGAATCCAATGACTGATTGCGATTCAGACTTGGGCCTACCAAATTCTTTATTCAACGCAGTCTGAGTGTCTGCTAATGATGCCAATGGGTTATCGGTGCAGTACTTAATGTACCATGTCAACACGCGATCTTGTAGAGCAGTAACCAACTGCACCTTCTTTATATGATCATCTGTAATATTCTGTGTCGTCCATACAACCTTCACAACAAACCAAAACTAATCCGGGTCCTCACTTCCCAAGCCCTTGAAAACAGGAAACTTCATGGTATTCGACATATTGAACGGTGGCGGAGGTGGTGGTGGTGTGGGTGAAGGTGTATGTTGTGGAGGTGAAGGTGGAGGTGGTGTGGGCAGATGAGGTATTCGCGGAAAACCCTGCTTTATCAACTGTACAGCACTTCGCGGTGAGGCCTGTACCGCTCCCTTGTCATCACTCGAAGGAGGTTCTATCAATGGGTTGTATTCGGGACCTGCTCTCTCCGAAATTCTACAGAATCGTCCACTTCGCATAGATCCAAACATCAAGGCAGTGGCATAACCCGCTTTTAACACGAGCATTTTAATTCAAGTATTCAAATATTTCAAATACTTACCTCGTGGTCCTTTGAAAAAGCATCGCTCTGCTTCACTACAACTAACTGAGGTATTAACCGCGAACTCTGTCACAAATCCTCCTATGACTCAATCAGCCAGTGATCGACAGCGCGCACGATCTTATCTTCAGAAGCTTCCAACCTTCACATTAGCTCTGGGGTCCACACTATTGGACCATCAAGCCTCCACCTTCCTTAGCTATCTGCGAATTTAGCGATCCACCCATACAGTTCAATAAGGAAGGTGCAGAAGAAAATTCTGTGTATCTCTGTGTATATATATCTGTCCAACCACTGTTCTTTTGTCAGGCGCAGATTTAGGTTTTTTTGCACCACGAATTCGTGCATCTTTCTATCCAACCACTTCTCAAATTTTTTCTTTGTCGGATTCCAATGATGCGACATCACACATCTCTTTATGCAGATCTCGGTCCCGGCAATGGAACCATTTGTTGACTTAGTGGGTTCTGACCTAGGTTCAGAGTTAGTTGCGCCGAACAAATCCCTACACTACTGGCCCTTCCGGCATCAATCCGCGGAGCGCAGGCTGAAGTCTCACCCGAAGCAACATGGGGGGATGCTGGAACCAAGTTTCCGCACCCAGAGATCAGCGTGATGTCGTTTTATTCCCTAAATCCACCTTCGCGCAGATCAATAAGCCTTTATGGCTTATCAATATAACTCCCTTTAATCAGCCTCTAAACCTCCACGAAGGTCTACGATTGTCTTTCGCGGACTTTGAACAGACTAATTAGGTACTTACGCGCATCAAAGATTACCCTTAGTCCAGTAATTACTCAGATCAGCCTAAGTGTTCGATAACTTTAACATACAACAAGATAATCTTCGCGTAAACAGTCAACATCAATTGCATTCATATAACAATATAAATCGTGTAAAGTCGCGCATCAATACATCATTATTTCATAAACCCATCACAACATAAAGCACATTCATATAAACAGAAGTAAAGAGATAAACACAAGTATTTCTGCAACAATCTTCTTTATTAATATTCAGTTCAACTTACAAGCTCAAACTTCCCTGTGCACTTAACTGCAGGGGTCCGCGCACTCAGCTGCAAACTCTACTCTAGGCCTCTGTGCACACAGCTGCAGAGCCTTTCTTCCTACTCTTCTCTGCTAACTCTCTAGACTTCTCCCATAGACAAAACTTCATTACTTTCCTTAGACATCCTAAGACACACCTATTTATACAATCCCATGGTCTGCGAACCATGGGTAGATCCTCAAAAAGTCGACTCAACTTACATAAAGAAGGGTAAAACCCTTTATGATTCTTTAACTAACTATGCGCTCCGTGACCACAATTTGCGGAGACTTTACATCTTTATACAACAAAACTTGGGCTTTTGCCCCAAAATTGACCCTAGGGGACCCCATCACAACACTAATGTAGGCTCATAAAGCCCAATAGATGTGTCTCTTCACCCTCAACATTGTGTATATATAGAGGAGTCATTTTCCTCATTTGGTCATTCATCATCACACATCTTTCTCTCTCCTCTCCTCATTGGTTCGTACAACAAACAGAAGCATCTCTTTCCTCATGTGTTGACTTGGGTTGACTGGAAATTACACGCTAAAAATTGCAGATCTGTTTTTGGGCTATTACAGCAACATTGACCACCATTGGCCGAGGATCAAACTTCATCTTTTGAATGCATTTTTCAGGCAGGAAATTCTTTTTTCTTAGGCCGCAGCTCCTGGCACAGAAATCGAGGTGTTTGCAGTTGTTTGACCAGCGTTGACTGCAGAGCCGTTGACCGCAGAGTTGACTGTGTTGACCAAGTTTGACCAAGAATTTCAAGACTGTTTTGGGCTGAGTTGGACCATATTTGGAGGCCGAGTTCACTGGGTTTGACCGAGCTGATTTGGAGGAGACTTTCTGTTGGTTTGACCAGCGTTGACTTTCTGGTTAGGGCATCCTGTTGACTGCAGTTTGACTGGACTGTTTTGACAGTGTTTAGGCAGGTGAATTTTGTATATTGTACTCTCTCTCTCTCTGCTGAACTTTTGAAAAATAATAAGAAGATTTGATCAAAAGGTTTTCCCCACATTATGGTTTTTCCCTGGCATCTGCTAAATATTGTGTCCTCTTGTCTTGGCTTGTCTTCAGCATATTGTTTATGTTTTATCTGCATTTACTGTTAATGTGATTGCTAATGTGAAAATTGATATTGGGCCAATAAGAAAAATTGAAGTAAATAGCTCTAAATCATAGAACATACCATTGTTATCTAGAATTAACAGATATTCTCCATTGGAATGGCCTTCTTTTGGAAAGGTTAGATTTCCTTTCAGTTGGAGCCAAGATAGATATGCTGGCTCTTGTTATTTATGTAGAAAAAGTGACCTAGTGTCACTGGTGTGGTGTTCTTGCTCAATGTATATGCAAATTGATTTTAATTGTGTCATATGATGCATTTTTAATAAAACAGTATCGCAGGCATGACAAGTTAGTCAAGCAAGAGTAGTGACATTTCCGCCACCAAGGTTCAATTGCCCCATGGGTGAGGCCCCCACAACTGTGGTGTGTTTTGTCCCATGAAGCAGTGGGGCCATCATGGCCATTAAATCTGGCTGGACGTGTTGTTTGTCATACAGCATACAACAGTATCCCACCACCTGATAGATGCTAGGTGCTTGACATTTAAGTATTAAGGAAGCATCTCTGGTAGTTCCCATTTTCAACAAAACAAAATATATTTTTGGTCCAATCATTTCCTCCCTACTTGGAGGAAAATTTTCCCAACCTTTGCCAAAGATGGGAATATTGTTCATGGACAAATCCCCTTACCAACCATGTAGGAACCAGAGATGGGGAAGGTGCACAGTTGGAAGAAAAAAATTCAGAAAAGGGTGCAAAACAATTCTTCAAAGACTGCTCCTCCAGCTTTGTCTCAATCTTCAATGTGAACTTCGCTCAAGCAATATTAAGATCCATTTCCTTCTAAATATTAGTAAATAGTAATCAAAATTTCAGTTGAGTGTCTCATCGGGTCTTATATCTCCAATTTTATAGAAAGCTTGCCAAACTTGTCAATATAGTAGTAGTACCTAAACTGACTTTGAAATTGCCTGCCTTGTATACAGCTACAGTTTTGACAAATCTTCTTTATGAACTAATAATGACAATAAGATGGCGAAAATGGGACTGTCACCATGTGAGAGCTTCATGGTCAATATGAATGCTTCTAATCATCATCTGCCATTGATTGGTCAGATTGCATCCGAAAATAGGCTTCCAAACCCCAGATCCAAGCATCTCTCTTCATTCAGCATGTCATCAAAGTGCAGAATGCCGATCGTAGTGTCCAACTTGAAAGTAGGCTCATTAATAAAGATTACCAAGGATTTCAAACTAGTACGTTGACATGATACATCATATCATGCATAAAATTTTGCTACAAATTCCTAATACCTATGCCTGTTGGCATAGGTCACATAAACCTTGTACATGAGGCTAGATGACATTTGCTATGCCCTCTACAGATTCTTCATCCTATGAAACCTTCTGTCAAAGAAAAACCCTTTCTTTTTTCCCTTTATAAACTATCAAGAAAAATACTGTTTTATCAAAGAGTTTGTAGGATACTATAGCAGGCCATATAGCAACACATAGTCTTACAACAGAAAAGCAGATGATACAACAAAAACGCAGACAATACAATAAAAAAACTAGCCATAGAACAAAAAGTTCATATAGTAAAGAAACAAGCTACAGTCAAAAGCAGTGTGTACAGCAGATGAGCAAAGAGCAGCATATTGGCTCAAAGAACTTTTTTTTCTCAGAAAGTGGGATTAAAATTGGAGAAAATTTCAAAAAGACCTACTTGGCAAATATGCTACTAGAGATCGGCGTTGATAGCAACCCAAATGCAGAGGCAAACAAAAAACAAAACAAAAAAGCCATACAACAAAAAGGGTTGTATAGTAAGTTAGTAACTAATAAAGAAGCTAGACACACAAGAAAAACGTACATTATACAACAGAAGAGAAAACAGTGGCAAGATTGGTTCAGATTTTTCTTCTCAAAGAGGAGAATTAATTATTCGAGAAAGAATAGAAAACATACAGAGGTATTTTCTTGAATTCACTATCTTTACACTACATAATAACCTAAGTAACCTGACACGTGGATTCGGGATTCGTCGGATATGGGGATTCGAGTGTCAGATTCAGATATGTTGACCCCCCGGAACAGGACATGTTCGGATAAGTTATATATATATATATATATATATATATATTAAAAATTAGATATTTCTTACACAAATTCTCATTAATGATACAAATTCATTGATTTCAAACATAGATCTTCATCTAGATGTAAGTTTTATTGTTTACAAAGTAAGTTAGTAACATTATAGCATGCATAGTACATACAAAATTCAAATACATGTCACATAAATGATAAATCAATGAATCATAAGTTCTAAATTCATAAATGATAAATCATAATACATATTCAATTCATCAATGATCCAATAGGAGAAAGACAGGATAGTAAGATAAAGACACTTACAGTTGTAGTTTTCTCATTAAGTCATCAAAATCAAAATGTGTTACATAGGTAGTGCAATGCCAATGGCAAATAGAAATAGAAAATACAAAACAACTACAAGTATACGAGCCTCAAGGTAGTAGGTAGCCCATGACTCATGAGTGATCAATCCTCATAGTCATCATCAAAATCAGCATCACTGTCATCATCATCATGGTCACCACTGCTCTCCTCTGCATCCTCCTCCTCCCCTGTATCCAAAGTCAACTCTGCATTTGCTGGTGTGGAGGATGACCCCTCTACAGTATCACCATCATCAAATCTAACAGCCTCTAGCACTGGATCATTGAGATCCATGTTGGCCAATGCCAACTCAACACTGTTGTACAAACCCATATCATCAGAAAAGACATCCCACATCTTTGTCTTTCCCTTCAACCACCCTTCCCTCTACCTGTAAATAAGGCGAAGGTTGGTGTGCACATACACCATTGTCTCTGCCCTGGACTGCTCAAGCCTGCTCTTCTTAACACTTACAAATTCCCATATGTGCTCCAAGTCCTCTCGCAACAAGAAGATGAAGTCACCTGAAAGAGGAGCCTCATGGCTAACTGTTGTAGAGGAGGGCTTGTTGCCCCATGATTTGCCCACCAAGAATAGGGCTTCTTAGCCCCCTGTCTTTAATCACATCATATCCTGCAAATCGAGCAATGCCAGTGGAAAACTCTGCAAAGGCATCCTCCACCTCATCAAGCAATGCTTTATCCTGAAAAACCCGCCTGAAAGCATCTTTCCTCCCCTGTGAGATTTCACCATCCATGTGATGCAGTCATTCATGGTCGTAGTATTTTGGGTTCAATGAGTGAGCCAAACAATGTAAAGGTGTGCAATTCTTGTCCCATCTGCTGACAAGAATATCTTGTATAGTACCACAGAAGGCCTCTGGTGATGTCTCATACTCGAGGCACTCACTCTGTAGAATAATGCTCCTGACAGACTCAATCATGGAATCCCATCCCTCATAAACCTCTCCTAGGATGGGTTTGTCTGTATCTGCAAATCAAAGCAACGAAATGATAAGGTCCATGATCTGAATAATTATATCTACCCTCTCCCACCAAGCATAATCTAGCATTGTGTCCTTCACTCTTTTAGAGGCTAGTTGATCTGTCTTTCTCCAAAAAGACCAAAACTCTGAAATAACCATGGCCCCAAGAGTGGTCTTGACCTCTCTCAACCTCTTCAACATGATGAATGAAGAGGCAAACCGTGTATCCGCAATCTTCAACAATGGTAGATTGTTGTACTCCTTGTAGATAGTGTTGTACTCCTTGTAGATAGTGAGGGCATTTGTATGATTTTGTACAAAGTTACGGATATGTCGTGCATCCTCAATAATGTTACCAATCCAAAGCACATCAGAAGCAATGGATTTCAGTGCTAAGTTCAATGAATGGACAATGCAAGGTGTCCAAAACACTTGTGGATATTTAGCTTCCACAATCATGCCAGCAGCCTTGCAAACAAATGCATTATCTGTAATGATTTGCACACAAGAATCAACACCTACATCTTCAATAACTTTAATAAACAACTCACCCATATATTGTGCATCCTTGTATTCTCCAAGTGTATCCACTGCTTTCAAGAAAACTGGACCATTCAAGGAAGACACCATGAAGTTGATGAGTGGGTGTCGTGTTGGATCTGTCCATCCATCAAAAACAATGCTAACCCCAGATGTTGGCCATGATGCTTTAATAGGCTCAAGCATTTTTTGCACCTCTTTTTTTGCCTTCGTCAACAATGTGGTTCTAAGCTTCTATGAACCAAGAGGCACATACCATGATGGAGACCTGTGAGTTAGAACTTGACACATCTCAATAAATAGAGGTGAGCATGCAACTTTAAAGGATATGAAGTTTTGATAGAAAAAAGGCATGGTGAGATCAAGCTCTTCCCATTTCTCTTTTTGAAGAATCTTGTGCACTGGACCAAGTGAAATTGCCTTTCTTTTTGCTGCTTGTCCCCCACTAGAACTCTCAAATGGAAATTTGTTGCTGTCTTTCCTCAAAAATGGAAGGGGGTCATCATTCTTGGTTTTTTTTATTTTGCAGCCACATTTGCCATACCAACAGTGAACTCTTTTTCCATTTCTTTCCTCTTTTGTAAAGGAACTTGTGTACAAGCTCCAACTCCACAACCTGGTAAAGCCATCAAATGGTCTTTCACACGAAAATAAGTGCTTGTGAAAGTATTGTGGAAAAAGTTGCATCTCCAATTCACATTGCTTCCTCCCTTCACCTTGTTGCTTGGCCCATCCTCTCTTGTGACATATTTCCACAAGGGATATTTCTCAATGTTACATTTAGGAGGAAGTCTTCCCTCAACATTACTTGCAACAGACTTTGATGAAATTGGGGGAGGAGGAGCATCTCCAATGGGGACATTCTTCCCCTTCCTTTGCCCCCTACCTGCTGCCCTTGATTGAGCTATGAATACTGTAAAAAAAAATAAACAAAACATGCACAAATTTGTAAAATAAATGCATATACAAACTGTTGTAATACAAATGCCAAAAATAGAGAGTAAATGCACTTCCTTGTTGCCTGAATCTCCTTGAAAATGCTCCAAACCCTTGGCTCTTTGCTCCAAACTCCTAACAGCAAACCCATAGCTCACTTATTGCAAAAGAAATGACACAAAAGGATACAAATTAGAGACATTTCCGCCCATTTATGGCCGCGCGGGTCCACATTTGCCGAATTCATGTCCAGATTTCGTGACACGATGTGTCCGAACGAGACACAATCCGGATTCGATTGTGTCCCATTCAGACACCATGTGTCACGAAATCCGGACACTAATTAGGTCAAATTGAATCTGATTCAATGGATTCGGACACTTGGCCCTCAAACAACGAATCCGGTTTCAGAGATAATAACATATATTTATAATACAAAATTGAGATAAGACTTGAGACTGAACACAAATAAATAAACATTTTAGAATCTATCCTAAATTAAATTGACTTTTCAAAGGTAATTTTTGTCACCGGAGAAGCATTGATAATCAATGCTAAATATGATGCAAAAAATATAGATGTATTTATAGTGCTCGCCAAGGCTACAAGATATCAAAGGCAGTTGAACATCAATATAACAGAAATCATATGTTTGGAAATGACAATGAAGTCGAACTTAATTAAGAAACAATTCGTATGCACATAACTTAAATTAACGGTAAAAGGGGAAAGAACAATCACAAAACATTCATGACAAGGAATGTCATCAAAGCTCTTATTCAACTCACAATCTTATGTATAGATATATATATATATATATATATATATATATATATATATATATATATATATATATATATATTGATGTGACCCATGGAGGTAGCATAATATACAATGATATTGCCTCTGCCTATGATGATAACTCGATTCAAAGTAGATGGCAACCATATAAATGTTGAGGTCCTGTTACCCACCACCTGTGGGTGACACCCATAGGAGAAAATTTTCTCCTAGATGGTCCTTAGCCGGCAGCCCCTTGTAGCCACCAGATAGTTCAATGTGCCACCATCTTCGCCACCTGAGCCAGTCATTATGCTTCCTTGCCCATCTGTTATGATCGTATGTTTGAAGGTGGGCCTTCCAACCCCGAAGATATGGCTTTCATTATGGATTTGGGTATTTTTGCTTACTTATAATGGACACTTTTGGTTATGGATTAGAGGGGGGATTCGGCAAAAAGAATGGGCTTGGTTTGTACTCTTGTCCCCTTGTCCAATTTGATGGTTAACCTTGTATCCTAATCCCTTGGAATCTCCTTTATTTGCTATAAACTTTAGGAGTGTCACTACATGGGAAATCCCGATTTTGGTTGTGTGGTCCCGCTTCCCAACATCACATACATCACTCCCCTCCACTCATTATAACCCCTTTCCACATACTTCCCATCTAAGTCCACAAGCAATTAGCCTCCCCCTCCCCTTGTCCATGCTTCAGGTCGGGCCTAGAACGATGCCCTGGAGGTTGATGCAACTAGAAAGAAAGTAGAAAGCATAATTTGGCCACTCTCAACAAGAAATGTACCATAGAATGCAAAAGATGGCTAGGACATACAAACTTAGCACGTGAACAAAATCCAAACATGAGCTCTACCCCCATCACTATGGCCATCACCCTGGTTCCTAAGGTCCCTTGTACTGGCCCCCTGCGTCATTAAGGAACCCATGATTGACCCAACCCCTAGTGGGCGATGAATTGCCCGACCTTAAAGGTGTATTCACTACTATGTCATTCACATCATGCTCTCATCCCCTAGAGCCCCGAGCATTTCTAAAAGAAAAATTAATAAAAGGCATATGAAGAAGGGTGCAAAAACAAAGGCCAGGGTAACTCATGTACCACGATTGCTCCCTCCAGCATTCATACACCCAAGTGTGGGTTACCTTTATCTTAGCTACCATTGTACTATGGCATGTGGCTTGGAGCCTTCCCCTGATGCCCTACTTCGTTCCATCATTATATCACATGACACTTGCCACTTGATGGATGTACCATGGACTTGTCACTCCCTTAGAGGTTGAAACCACCTAATAAGGTCTCTGGTTAACCCTCTTCTTGAACTTGGAGGCACCTGTACACTCTAAAGCCTATTGTGGAAGGGCATGCCACTATGAAGTGTTCACTTGGTTCCATGCTTTGTAAGCTCATTTACTCAATTATACTGATGATTTGTTGTACTAGAAGGTGAGGAGACGCATTGGATCTTATACAGGATTGCAGGTGGGTCTTCATCTTGGGGTTTGGTCTCCCTATATATGATCCAAGCCCTCTAGAGGGTCATATTGGCATTTGTAAGGTGTGCTTTGAGAGCCACAGGCCTCCACTATAGTAGAGAGCAGAGAGCCGTGCCATGCATCCTTTAATACCATCCATTTCTCACTCGTATTCCACCTATTTGATGATGATGATGCACCTGGACCACCTTGCGCAACCGACTACACACTTGCACCACACACTTGGTAGTTGATCCAGGGCCCAAGATGGGGTTGTGCCTCACCATGGGAGACAAAGGGAGGGCTTGCATCATTGTTTCAACCCTTACAGATGGGATACAAACTTGATCGATCTACTTGGAGACCCATGAGGATGTTTTTGTGCCCCCACATCCACTTGGGAGCACCACAGGTCATTTTCTTGGACATCAAGGGGCCGCCCCCTTTATCACTATATTTGGAGCCCTTCCACTCATTCTGGCTCATGTTGGACTCCACTAGGCCTTCCAATGGCCCTGCTAGCTATTTATTTATCATTTCGACCCTCTTGAGAGGCTTATTCTTCAAGTTATGGAGCTATCTTGGTGGGCTTGTCACCAAGTAATGTTATTTTGTACATAATTTTATTAGTTGGGGCATCATTAGGCCTAATTAGGCAAATCGAACCCTTAGAGGATGATATATATTAATGAGAGGATTATTTGATTCTCACCATCACTTGGATTTGTATCTCTTTCTCTCTTGAGAATTTCGCTATACCTATTTGAAGACAAATTGGAGAATCATTGATGCATTTTGATGTTTGGATATCTTTTCTTGGTCTTGGAGCTTCGATTTTGTCTGAATTTGATGATTGGATATACTCGCTATACTTGTAAGTGATTTTAATGATCTATTTCTCTATCTTTATTGTATACATGTATAATGTATGAAATTTTCGCTCATGAAATCTGAAATTTTGTCATAATTTAATGTGAATTAGTCAAATATTGATCTTGTCAGGGAATTGCATATCTCCATAACTGCCTTGAGAAATCATCAAATTGCTGCAACAAGAAATATAAATTCCTTTTGTAACCTAGGTGTTGCCTTTAGGGCCATGCAAAGTTGCAAGAGGACTCCTTGGTTGGGTAAGAGATCTCCAAAAAATCGAAAGCACATTGACTCCATTCTCCCAATAGGCTAAGCATTGATCTTATCCTTGGTGACCACCTTAACGAATATCATTTTCACCTCTTTTCCCCTTTATAAGCCCTAACCCTAGAGGCCTCCTAGGGCATCAAACAAAATCCATTGTAGCCATCCAATCCAAGAGTGAGTTAGGGCAGCAACTGCACTAGGGTGCCCTCTAGGCCCTTTATTATTTATATATGTTTTATTCATAACATTGTAGAGACATGCCTATTCGCTACTAATTAATTATTATTCATTATTATTATTATTTATATATATTTTAATCATAACACCCTCACAAATTTTGAAGAAATTTTCACAGCTAGATTTGAAGTTATCCCAAGCCCTAGCTCCAATTTCGTTCTTGACCCTAGGTTTCCTTGGTTAGTGGCTTCATCAAGAGTCATTGTATCGAAAACTCAAGTAAAACTCAATTTCGTTGACTCTTTTCTCCTCCCTTGCCTGGTCTAGGTCATTGTTTGAAGTTTCACCTAAAACCCTAGCCCTTGCTTGGGTCCACTTGGGATTCTTTGTGAGCCCGCACCTTGATCGTTCTTATTTTACAAAATCACTTAGAATACCCTTTTCCCTTAAGGATCTTAGGTCTAGGGCATCCATCATCAAGGTATATCCCTCATGCCTAGGTCTAGGCTTCCTTAAAAGCCTTTCTTGGAGAGCCATACACCTTGCTTCTTGAGCAAGTAAGCTCTAACATCTGAGTCTCTCCTGTGAATGGGCTCTTGAAATCGTTATCTCCCCATCATTGATATATCTTTCATAGTGATTTCCCTCATACCGGAAATCCTCCCATCAATGAAAGTCTGTAAAGAGCAGGGAACATTGACTGAGGTGACAGTAGGACTTTGTCCCATTCTTGCCACTTGATCTAGTAGCTGCCCCTCTGGAACCCCTCCTATGACCCCTGCTAGATTGAGCAGTAACAGGTCGTACATACATGATGGTTGGCGAACAGAATCTTTCAACCAAGTAATTAGTACTTCCTAATGACCTTTTTCATTATGATGACCTCATTACTTAGTTCACAACCCTCTCTCATAAAGTAATTAAAGACGAAATATAACACATCGACCATTTTAGGGGTAACAAAGAGACGAACTAAAAGATTTCAGTCCATCAAGAAAGCTAGGATTCCCTTCAGGTCTCCTGAGTAAGGGTAGATGGTAATCAATCATAGTAGAACTACAAGAACAGTTGCATTCATGAGGTCTGATCAACAAGTTACTACTTACGTGTTACATATTGCTGAAAGGAGATCATAAAGCATGTTTTTTGAGAATGCACTGTGGCCTAGTTCTTCCGGACATTAACTTCAGTGGAAATCTTAACCCTTCTCATTAGACCACTTAGGTGAGATGAAGTAGTGCTAGGAATGCTTGGATGATCATGAAGCATCAACAAGAAATTTAGGGAACCATCCATCTTACAAGCAGCCATTTCCTATGGCTGAAAAAGGATGTAGAGCCACCTTCAAGGAGAGGTCAACTAATTTCCACTTGCGGTAAATTTCAGTCTTCAATTTTAAGTTCGATGCCTAGATCAATCATC
This sequence comes from Pinus tabuliformis, assembly GCA_031772625.1. Classification (NCBI taxonomy): domain Eukaryota; kingdom Viridiplantae; phylum Streptophyta; class Pinopsida; order Pinales; family Pinaceae; genus Pinus; species Pinus tabuliformis. The sequence goes on from CM062811.1 coordinate 1,087,399,786, forward strand.
ATCTCTAGGGGAAGTTGCACTCACCTTATTACTAACAATGTAAAAGCTGCAGTGCCTGAAACAATCTACAATACTGTGGAAGATACCTAAAATAAAAGAAGATTTGGCCTTTATAAGTATTAAAATGATCACTATCATTTCAGCCATTCATTGAAAAATCAAATTAACATATTGTATTCAATGACAATAGGTGATACACTAGAAAGAAAGAAAAAATCGGTAACTCTACAGAATACTAGGGAATAGGATATTTACCATCCTTTCTTGCCTCAGAAAGTAAACCTGAAGCATATTTTTTGGCAATTTGTAAATATTTTTCTTCTTCGTGATCAGCAATGTTGAACAATACAACAGATCCATATTGGAAGACTACCATATAATGGCAATTGCTCCAAGACTCCCTTCTCTTTTCAGTCTCCTGCTACAGTCACACTTTTGTAAGAACGATGTCAAAACATTGTGCTGTCCATCATACAGGAAATAATGAGATTGCGGTGAATTTATGACAATAAACCCTTTCCAATTTCCCAGCTAAATCTTAATGCCAGCATCCATGGAGATTTTAACAGAGAAATGGATTCACACTTGCAAATCCTCAATCGGGCATAAGCTCACGGTTAACTCTACAATACAAAAAGCACCAATAGTGCTTACTGTTATTTGCAAAATCTGGAAAGAGTGAACAAAAAAAATGAAATCCCTATGACTTCCCACATTTACATTGTAATAGAATTGAATATCAGAACAATACATCTTATTCAAAACAAATGAAGGGACTCCAATTCATCCATCAATAGTTTTACAATCAATGCATCTGTCCAGGCATGAAGAAAATGAGTCAAAATTTTATCAACATTCAAATGCCATGACACCTTTTGTAAACTATCATATAAACAACAAACCACAGCTCTGAATCTCATTGATATCAACTCTTGAACATTTTCAGCACCAGACTGTTGGGAATGATCATTACACATGGTCATGGTTAGTCATATTAAATAATGTAATGTTCACAAAGATGTTATGACAAGGATATAGGAGGGAACTGAAGAAAATGAGTCAAAATTTTGTCAGCATGCAAATTTTGCAACACTTTTTGTAAGCCATCATACATATTACAAACAACAAACTGCAGCTTTGAATCTCATTTAAATCACCTCTTGAACCTTTCCAACACTGGACTAGTAGGGATGATCATTTGACATGGTCATGATTGGTCATATTAAATAATATAATGTTCACTTAGGTGTTATGAGTCATGACTAGGATATAGAAGAGAAATAAATGGACCTGAGTGTGTATTACACAGTGTTGTTAAAATCGCGATTTTATCACTATCCCGCTTAAATCGCGATTTTTATCCCAAAAAATCGCGGGCTTTTTTTTATAACGATTTTTTCCGAAAAAATCGCGATTTTTATTGAAAAAAGCGCCGAGGCGCGGGGCAGCGGGATAGTGATCAGGACTCAGGACTTACTATTCAGGACATTATTCAATGTTATGTGTGATTTTAGCGCTAGAAATGATATTAAACATCTTATATATTAGTTTTTTTATCATATTTATGTGTCAATGTATTTATTTTATGTTGTAGATGGTTTAGATATTAAAAAAATTGAAAAAAAATGAAAAAAAATGAATATTTTTGTGCCAAACGCTTTTTTCCCGCTTTTTTCCGCTTTTTTCCCGCTTTTGCCGATTTTTTCCGCTTTTTTCCCGGAGCCGATTTAATCCCGATCGCGCTTTTAACAACATTGGTATTACATGGCATACGAATATAAGTGAGAGAAATGTGTCACATATAGAGAATGTGTCATAAGGGAATATGCCACAAACACTTTGCACGGCAGTGTCATGAACAAAGTTTGCTCACACATAAAATATTCAGAATATGTGGAATATAAAAATATCTGTGAGGATGAATAATAATAAGGTGTGCACATGTGAATACAAATGATATGATGGAATTCAATGAATGTGCCCCATGTAATGTCCTCTTGAAATTGAGGATTAATGAGAGACGAAGTAGCCTATTCCATAGGCTATAATCCTCAATAAAGGGGAAAACCCCAAAATACCCAATTTCTAAGCAAGTTTTGGGGCAGCTGGACAAAGACACCCAAAATTGGGGCTTGGAGTAAAATTTACTCAATCAATTAAGAAGTTACCCCTCTAGGAAATCTTTAAATACAAGAGGGTTGAATTCATTTTGGAGCATTTGAGAATCAATTCATCTGTTTTTTTGAGCTTGGCTCTGAGGGTTTTAACTTTTAAGACACCTTCTTCCCAACCAATTTCAGTGGTGCAAGATTCCACCCTAGTTGGTAAATCTCTTGCATCTTCTATCCGTCTACTTGTTTTGGAACAAAGTATTTTTCCTATGGAAGCAGTGAAGTCTTTTCTCACATCTTGAAGTTGGTAAAGTTATTTTCCAAATTCAGAGTCTGAACTGAACAATGACTTTATGTGGATTGGGTGGCAAACACTAGATCTAACAGATTTCTGGGTAGACAAATTCTAGAAGTCTAGAATCATACCAGTTATACTGACAGGGTGATGCGACTTACGTTGACGGGCTGATATGAAGTTAGAATCTGGACAGATCACATGAGTAAATCACTAACCCTATGCTAGAGGAGTTTAATTGAGGACAAGCAAAATATAGAGTCTAAGGACAGGCAGATCATAGAAGATTGAGACATGCATTACAGTGACCTGAGAGCGTACAAGTTAAGACTAATAAGCATCCTAAGCTAAGGTGAAGGTTAAATCTCCATGAGGAGGTCTAAAGCTAGGGCTTCGTGTCTATATCCACACCCCGTAATCCTCAAACCGTCTGCAACTGATAATTCCTGCCCCCTGTAGCAGCTGAGCCAAGCCCCTATAATGGTCGATTCATGATCCTGTAGCAAAGATGTGAGCTTCACAACACTTGCGGATCCTGTAACAAAGTAACAAAGACTCTGCGGAAGCACTAAGATTCTAATTGTAACAAATCCGAGGTTGCTAGGGTATTTGATAGAATTCGTAGTGTTTTATTAGTTGCATATAAATACAGACTTGTGTTTCACTGTTGAATTTGCTAAGGTTGATTGGAACTGAACCTGTCACGTTGGTTGATGGAATTGTTGGAATAGGTTGTTCGGCTACTATACTATGAAATGTGAAAATTTGTGCCAAGCTATTGAATGGTTTTGACAAACAATTATATTGTATTGATTGCAATTATTCATTGGAGTTGGTTTTATTGAATTCATTGTATCATGAGACATTGATATGTTCATTGAAGAAATTACATTATTAGTATTAAATTAATAGTTGTTGGTAAGACAGATTTTGCCCTGAAACCCTAGAAAACAATGAAAGAATTACCCTAACCTATTACAGTGGTGGAATCATGCCAGCATGTGAGTATATAAGCTTTGCATGCTTCCTAGAGATACAAGTAACATTACAGTCAGGAAGAATAAGGTTTATTGCAGCGCAGCCATGGATGGTAAGGAAGAACAAGGATATCCAGATTCCAAGGAGCTCTTACATGTATTGATGCATGGACAGACAGAATAATAAATTTGATATTACAAGGGAAGCAGCAAGGACAACAGTTAGTTGGAATTTCTAAGTTTAACCCGTGAGAAATTCTTCATGTACTATCTAGTTTATTTCTTCCTACTTGTTTAATTACTTAACACGTTATTTACCATGTAAATACTGAAAATAAACACAAGTACAGTATCAACATCTACCGATCATCAACTGAAAGAAAACAAGCACACAAGTAACACCGTTATTTTTGAAGCAATGTCCCCGGAAAAACCCAATGCGGAAAATCGGTGCAACTATTCAGAGGGTTATATTATTATGCAGTATATCAGAATACAACTAGGTGCCTAAACCGACTCACCCGACATAGAAAAATATACGACAAGAATACCTCTAATCCGGAAACAGGTACTTAGAAAATCTGTCCCATAGAAACCCTCTCCAGCACAACTGAAGCTCAGCGCTGGCCCTTCTGGCCTTTGCATCAACCTCCTGTTGACCTGCGTCAACCCTAGGACTCTCTGCATTAGCACTCTGAGGCACTACGTAGCCTCTGGGAGGCTCTGCGTCCCTCCCTCTGCCCTCTGCATGGATGCGCAGTCTCTCTGGGCTCTGTGCTACCTCTGCTGGGCTCTGCGTAGCCTGGATTAACTACTGCTCTGGCTCTCCCCGCTTCTGTGCTGGTCTCCCAGTATTGTCCCTGCCTCTCTGCCTCGTACTCACTACCCCTCGCTACTGATCACTGATTCACTTTTTCTTAGCAACCCCGCTTTAGCAAAATGAATGACTGATCACTCTAGTGTGTTCTCCAACTGACCCTCAAGCCTCCTCTTATACTTTTCTCGTTAGTCCTTCAACGGCCGAGATTATATCTCTAATCAACGGCTAAGATTAGATTTGACTTGATCCATGACTTTTGGAACATTCTAACCCAATTTTATATTAATACCCATTAATATTTTATTTTTCCTAAGTTTAGACTTAGGAACTCCATTAAAAATATTAATTATTTTAATATCTCCCAAATTGACTAGAATCTGCGCAAACCATTTCTGGGTCTTGGAGATCTCATGTGCTTTAGCCTCTCCACCAATTTTCATGGCTAGAGCACATCTGATGCTACCCCAAATCAACACTCCCTCTTAGCGAGGATTGTGCTCTAGTAATACTCCACAGTCCACACTGAGCATCACCCTAATTATCCAGCATCAGTCCCTATGATGATGCTAGGCCTCCCCGCCCAAAATCCTCGGCATTGTTGCATCCTATATTGCTGCCCATGGCCCTGCCACTGCCACTATTGCATCTGTACGACAACTCCCTCTGCATCCATGTTACTATTGGTCCATCCTCCCAGCACTGCATCCCCTCTCAACATGTTGCATCGTGTTGCCCATAGCACTGCCGCTACTAACTGTTGCACTGCAACTCAGTTACCGAGAAGTAAGTAACTGATCCACCCAACTCTGACATCCCTGTCAGGCTAGAGACACTCCCGATGCTGAAGCTCTAACAAGTGCTCCCTCTACTAACCTCTGTGCTGCTGCAACAACTCCCTGCATCTTGCACCATTGCACACCTCTTTGTGCCATCCTACACTGGTACAACACTCTCGTGCCTCTCGCACTGTTGCAGCCTGCTAGCCTCGCGTTGTCCGAGGACTCCTGCACTGTAGCACTCTCTGCCACTCCATCCGCATTCGTCTCTACTGACATCTGCCAGTCCTGCTACTCCTCTTCGGGGCTCCCGTAGCAAGGTATAATCCAAGAGGTTGGGTACCTCAAGGATCCTGCCCCTCATCGTCTGTAGTCCTCCTGACTACAGCTCGATGTCTCCCCACTTCTTCTCAAGTGGCACATGAGCACTCATGGCACAATCGTCCTCCTCGACTTCTTTCTCCGCCTTTGCAGGCACTGCCTTCGAGTCCGAAGCTTCTCCCTTGCTCTTCTTCCTAGGACACTCGTTCGCAAAATGACCAAGTTCCCCACAACGGAAGCACTTGACCTTGGAGAGGTCCTTCTTCTTCCTCTTCTCCTGCTTTCCCGCAGATGCTAGAGTCACATCCTCTTCTTCCTCCTTCTTGATTCTGACCCCTTTGCTACTACTCCCCGCCTTGGTCAGTCATCTGATCTCTTCTTGACGAAGAGCCGCCCACAGTTCTTCCCAATCTGGAAGACTTGTCCTGCCCAGTATGCTCTGGACAAATACCTCCCAATCCTTGGAAACTGCATTCAGTGCGGTCCTCACCATCAATTCCTCATCCGGCGTGGCCCCTATGGAAGTTAGTTGGTCACGGATCTCCTTCAAGCGACCAAGGAAGACATCTATCTGCTCTCCCTTTTGCATCTAGTATGCCCTTAGCTGATTCTCCAGGAGCATCTTCCTCTGCACGGAAGTATGCTGGTAAAATGTCTTCAAGGCATCCCACATCTCCTTTACTGTATCCTTCTCGGCAATACGTGGTATCACATGATCCTTGACCCCATCAAGGATGATGCACTTAGCCTTCGCTTTCGCCATTGCCTCCTTGTACCTTTCATTACCTACCGGGCAACTGGGATAGCTACCACTCTCGTGACGAAGCCCTTGAGGCAATGGCTGTCTAGAATGGACTAGATCCTGGCCTTCCAGACCACAAAGTTGGACGCTCCGTCCAGCGTATCCTGATCTCTAAGCCCATTCACAGCCATCTCGCTGCTCTTCTTTCGACTCCTCCGACTCTCTACTTCCCTCCTGGAAGTCCTCTGTTCGACTCTTGCTGAGTCTCTCAACTTCCCTTCTGGAAGTTCTCGGCTCGACTCCCTCTAAGTCTTGATTTCCCTTTTGGAAATCCCTTTGCCAACGTCAAGTTGCCCCACTCCGATCGTCTGTGCAACTGCACCACTGATCCGGATTCCTTGGCCAGAAATCTGCGTCGGCAGCAACTCCCTCCACCTTGGTCTTGCCCTATTAGGTACCGTTCTGACCACAGTACCCCACCAGCTTCGCTCCACAAATTACCTGCAGCCTCCTATACCCCAGCAACTGAAGGATTGAGCCACTTAGCTCTGCGCAATCCCGGCACTGGCAAATCAGCTCCCCTAGCCAACTGCGTCAACCCTCCTGGCCTCTGCGTGGCTCTGCGTGAGCCTGATTCTGCCTCCCTTAGCCTCTGCACTGCCTCTCTCTTGCCCAGAACGATAACGTAGTCCCTTTGCGTCACTCCTTCCTCTGTCGCCTTCTGCAAGGATCAGCTCTATCACTTGAGAAAGCTGAATCCACTGCAAATGCTCTACTTGGTTAATGCCTTCAATTTTCTTATGATCTGCAACCACACTCTGATACCATGTTGGAATTTCTAAGTTTAACCCGTTAGAAATTCTTCATGTACTATCTGGTTTATTTCTTCCTACTTGTTTAATTACTTAACAAGTTATTTACCATGTAAATACTAGAAATAAACACAAGTACAGTATCAACATCTATAGATCATCAACTGAAAGAAAACAAGCACACAAGTGACACCATTATTTTTGAAGCAATGTTCCCGGAAAAACCCAATGCGGGAAAACCGGTGCAGCTATTCAGAGGGTTATATTAATATGCAGCTTATCAGAGTACAACTGGGTGTCTAAACCGGCTCACCCGACAGAGAAAAATATACGGCAGCAACACCTCTATATCCAGAAACAGGTATTCAGAAAAACTATCCCACAGAAACCCTCTCCGACACAATTGAAGCTCGGCGCTGGCCCTTCTGGCCTTTGCGTCAACCTCCTGCTGACCTGTGTCAGCGCCAAGACTCTCTGCGTCAGCAATCTGAGGCACTGTGCAACCTCTGGGAGCCTCTGTGTCACTCCCTCTGCCCTCTGCGTGGGTGACGCAGTCTCTTTGGGCTCTGTGTTGCCTCTGTTGGGCTCTGCATAGCCTGGACTGACTACTGCTCTGGCTCTCTCCACTTTTGTGTTGGTCTCCCAGTATTGTCCATGCCTCTCTGCCTCGTACTCACTGCCCCTTGCTATTGATCACTGATTCACTTTTGCTTAGCAACCCCGCTCTAGCAAAATGAACGATTGATCACTCTATTGTGTTCTCCAACTGACCCTCAAGCTTCCTCTTATACTTTTCTCGTTGATCCTTCAACAGTCGAGGTTAAATCTCTAATCAATGGCTAAGATTAGATTTGGCTTGATCCATGACTTTTGGAACATTCTAACCCAGTTTTATATTAATACCCATTAATATTTTATTTTTCCTAAGTTTAGACTTAAGAACTCCATTAAAAATATTAATTATTTTAATATCTCCCAAACCGGTTGGAATCTGCCTAAACCATTTCTGGGTCTTGGAGATCTCATGTGCTTTAGCCTCTCCACCAATTTTCATGGCTAGTACACATACGATGCTACCCCAAATCAACACAGTTGATGCAAACATTGGCCCAAGGACAACAACAACTTGCTCAAATGATGACTCATCTCATAGGAAATCACAATGTTGCTTGCAACAACAGAACTAACATGGGAGGTGTTGTCGCCTAAAGTGTACATGAAAGGCGCAACGCTCAGAGTAGGGGTTGTCACTTTGATCCCTACTCACTCTGTTTAGACTCTCTCCTAGCTAGTTCAAGGGGGGTAGTCCCTAAAGGTGATGATGAAAAGGAAAACCCATTGGAACAACAGGTCCTAGCAGATTAAGGGCAAGATCACTACCTCTCTAGGCAACTTGAATTGAGACAATTTTGCAAGTGTAATTATTAAATAGTGAATCTTAAAAAGATGAAGCAGTTGAGAATAACGAGGCAACAATGAGATCAACAAATATAGACTAATGCCTAATGGACAATGCTCAAAGTAGATAATATTACTTGCACAAATATGAAGAGCTTCAAGTTACTAGATAAGTAGTGTTGCAAGATGGATGTTAGTACCACAGATCAAGATAACTAGAAATATGAGCAGTAAAGCGAATTAAGAACAATTGAAAGAAAGAAACTTATGCTTTCAATAAATTATGACATTCAAAAGTACAATAAGCTTGCAATTATAATATTGAGCCCACAATTCCAATTACCAATGATGAATGAATGCAAGATGAGCAAATGCAAGAAGAAAAAGTTAGTAATGAGGTTGGTAAGTTAGTAATAAAATAAAAAGGACCCTCAAAAGAAGGATACCATGGGGAAAGGACCCCAAACTCCCTCTAGGTAAAAACTTATTTATTATTAAGATTAGAAAAATGACTCCCTTTGAGAAGGTGAGGGTTCAAACAATCCTAAGGTGGATGTATAAAATGAATTTTTTTAAATGTCCTCGCTCAAGATACTTAATGATTTTACAAAACTTATAATGATATTATTTTTCCTGTTATCGTCTGGATTGTACAGGCACCGCGACAACGCTTAGGACGGGGGTTGTCACCTGATTTCCGCCACTCCGTTCTAGTTGTCTCCCAACAACAGGCTATGGGGGGTAGTTCCTATGGAATGAAGTGAAGGAAAGCAAGTTGAGAATCAACTTACTTGGGAGACACAGATGAGTGTCTTAGCCACTTGGTTAAATTTAAGCAAGATTATTGATTAAATTAGAATTTCCATTATGAGACTAGTGCCTTAATGGAGTCACAATTTCTTGTTTCTTATGAATTGGAACCAAATGACCGGATGGACACCCACTGATTGAATGATTGACTAACCTATATGATGTGCAAATCCTAGAACTTATGTGAGATGCAGTGATCTATGCGTGAGATTTATCTTGAATTAAGATTTTCTTAAGTTGTTTAAGTACGTTGATTAGAAATATTTCAATGGTACTTAACAATAGTGAAATGTAAATCTTAAACAAGATAAATTACTTATGGATACAAGTGCAAATTTCACAAGATATCAAATAACCCAAGATACCCAAGATGCCAAATGCTAACAGTAGCTAATCAAGATGTTGATCACAAATTTATGACAGTTTATATCAGCACTACTACTTTAGAAAATTCAGATCTTATCAATGTTGTAACAACAGTGCATAAACCACTTCAAATGATGAAACTTGCCAAACACATAAAACACTGAAATTCCAATGACCAGCAACCTGCTTAGATCACTTTAAGATGATGTATTCAATCAAATTTCCGATCTGATTTCTTGATTTACAATAGTAAGTAATGATAGATCAGCAAGATAAAACTGCCAAAAATAGATGGCCTCTATGCCCAAAAATAGTAAAATGCACCAGAACATGAAAATTTTGATTTTAGGGCTTTTAGAGAGTTTGACTCAGCAATTTTTAGAACTGATATGTTTGTTAGAGTAGTGAGTCAACCACAGATCATAAAACTAATCAAACCAAAAATAGATGTCTAATATTTCCAAAAATAGAAGAATTTCGCCAAACTTGAAAAAATTAGTTTTTGGAGTTATTTAGAGGATGTAATTCAAAAATTTCATAACTGATACGTTATTACAACAATGAAACAGTGATAGATCAGCAACCCAACAATGCTTAAGACAAACCCTAATATTTTCAAAACTAGTAAACGTTTCCGGAAAGTGAAAAATTTCAATTCTTGGCCGTTATTAAGTATTTATTTCAAAATTTTCAGAACTACAGAAAAATCCAACAAGCTTAAATGTTAAATCTAGGCCAAAGCTCAAATACCCAAGAGGCCAAAATTTGTGAAAATAGATTTTGCAATTTTAAATGATCTTGACCATTTAGTTTGCGATTTTAGGGCCTAATTATTAATAATTTGCTTGCTGTAATAAAATTGCAGAAAACAAGGGTTTAGAGGTCAAAATCGATGAAACTTTTGGATCACTTTGCCGCTTGAAAAATAAGAATTTTGAGACCTTAATCCTGCAAAATTGTCATGTATTTAGCTTTAAAACTTCAGTTTACGATTTCAGGTCAATTTTGGGGCAAAAGAGGCCAATAATTGAGAACAAGGCTAAGGGAAGCAAATTTGTGGGGATAAATGGGGTAGGATGATAGATCGGGGGCTAAAATGGCAAGAGAAGGCCAAAAACTGAAAACCCGTGTCTCAAAAATCTTTTTTTTCTTCTGGATTTGAATTTTGTTGTCAAATCTTCAGTAAATGTCCCTGCAAAATTGTCTAGAGGCTAGATCTTACCCTCAAGGGCCTAAATCTAGCACTTCTCTCACTTGATTCCTTGATCCAACGTGTAAAAATGAAAATAAAAACCCCAAACCCCAAATATATACAAAATACTAAAAATCCCCGAAACCCAAGATAGAAAAAATAATTTACAAGTTAGATCTACAAAATTATTCACAAGATCTACAAATATACAAGGGTTTTAAAAATTTTAAATTTTTAAGAAAAATATTTTTATGGAGTTTTTTCCTCTAAAGAATGGCTAAAAATACTTTAGAAACCCCAATGTATACTATGGCCTTAACTAAGATTTAATCCACCATATAAATATTTGAAATCCAAGCAACATTGATTATTGCCAAAGTTTGTGAACTTGGAGGCCAAGGATTGAAGTATCTGCAAGCACTATGAATTTATCTCAAAATAATTTGTTAGATCACATGCAGAATCAAACCACCTAAGATTAGCCCAAAACTATCAATAGTATGGTTCTATCTCCATCTAATGAAAAAACAAATCTTACCAGTATTCAACACAACATAGAGACCCGTAGTCAGCACATACCACAAATCAATAAGCAAGAACACCTTGAATTGCACCCAAAGTCTTTATTATGATTGAAAAAATAATTCTCAGCGGGACAATAGTTACAAGGCTGTTTCAATAGAAATTTTCTAGCCAGAGATCAAGATGAGTAGAGACACAAATGACTCTCTAATTTATAGATAAATCTTCCAAATGGAAAAATAACGGCTAATTTCTTTGATCCTTGTTAAAATAATCTTAGCTGTTGACAAACACTTCAAGATCTTTTAAACTTAGCCCTTGATTTTTTATTTTTGAGGAATTTTCGAATTTATCACTTAATTCCATTTTAATTAGCTCAAAATTAATTATTTTGAGCTAATTACCTCAAAAATTTGACTTTGACTTAACCACCAAGGTCCAAGGGTCCAAATTTTCTTAAAAATATACAATATTCCCTTGGTGGAAGACCTTTAAAAATTGATTCTTTTAAGACCCACGAATTTTTCCATTTGGAGAATTTATTTTCCTAAGACAATTTAATTTTACTCTAATTAATTAATTTTCTCGCTTATGATTTAATTTCATTTTGCCAAAAAAACTAATTAATTTACATATGAGGGGATTTAATTATTTTTCCAACCCTTTAATACATATGATTTTTCATTTACAAGACTCGAAGAGGGAATACACATTTGGCTTAGACTCTCAAGACACATGTAACATAACCCATCTGCGACACAATATGACCTAGTAAACTAAGTGATTTGTAATAAAATAATTAAGCCAATTAGCTTAAATTGTTCCCAAACCACTTTTACATCAGACTCTACTAAAACAGTAGGACTCACCTAATAATTCGACAATAAATTTCACCCTAGCTTTGGGGTTTAAGCTAGAGGGAAAAAACTTCTCTGATTAGTCGTGTCGAAAAACACAGATAATCAACAAGGTTAAAAAACCTCGTAGGATGGAATTCATCATCAAATTATAGGCTTACCTAGGTTGTTACTGTTGATTTAGGGTAGCATCGGATGTGCTCTAGCCATGAAAATTGGTGGAGAGGCTAAAGCACATGAGATCTCCAGGACCCAAAAACTGTTTTGGAAAATTCCATCCAGATGAAGAGTTATTAAAATAATTAATATTTTTAATGAGTTCCTATGTCTAAACTTAGGAAAATAAAAATATTAATGGGTATTAATAAATATAAGGATGAGAAACTTCTAAGAGACAAAGATCAAGTGTATTTTATCCTTAAACGTTGATTAGGGACTTAATCTCGTCTATTGATTTATCAACAGGAAAAATATAAGAGAAGGCTTGAGGGTCAGTTGGAGATATACTGAGGTCGACCAGTCAGTTCAATTTCTGGAGCGGAGCTTGCTGAGAAATTCGAACTAGAGGTCTGAATTGCAACAAGAGGTAGCGAGTACGGAACATAGAGGCAAAGATAGTGTCGGAGGACCAGCGCAGAGTTCAGAGAGGCAGACGCAGAGCCACTCAGGGAGACGCAAAGGCAACTGGACTGCGCAATCACTGCAGGTCCTATGTTGGTGACGCAGAGAGGCCAAGTGTTGACGCAGTGAGGCAGATGTTGACGCAGAGGGTCTAAGAGCTGCGCAGAGGCTAGCTGGACAGACGCTTAGCCTGGGGGAGGCGTCGGGGGATTTATCTCTGTTGGGTGAGTCAGTTTGGCACCCTAGTTGTACTCGAGAAAAGCTTAATAATAAAATCCTCCTCTGCTGCACCGGTTTTCCTGCATTGGGTTTTTCTAGGGAAATTGTCCAAAAATATCTGTGTTGATGTGTTTGATTCTTGTGCATGCATTTGTCCCTGTATTATGATGTGATATCTACAGTAGAATTTATTTTAATATTTACTGAAGGGATTTCGTAAATAACTTATTGGAAAATAAGTAGGTAAAATAAATCAGTCGCTGCAGTAATAGAATTTTCACAGTTACATAGACTCAAGGTCTACTAAGATCATTTACAATATATAGCTTGCAAAATGGAATGACCATGACACATGGACTGTTGATATGTGATACGATCCTTGTTGAAAAAAGTTGGTACTTCCGCTTCCCTGGAACTTTGACAATTTGAGTGCAACATCTCCCACAAGGGAAACGTTTTTTATTTTTTTCTTTTTTCTTTTTCTTTTAATTTCACCTTCCCTTGAGGTATTAATATATAAATTAAAGGACCTCCGCGCGCGCCTCCCCCTGGCCATGTCGGCCCTCTGACCTCCCCGCCGCCCCGCGCCTTGCAGCAGGGCTGTAAGGCTCTGCGCCCCTGTCTGGCCTCCTGCCCTCGGGCCCGCTCTCCTCCCCCTCCCGTTCTCCTTGATCCCTCCCCGTTTCTTTCTGCCTCTTCTGACCTAACCCCGGTGCAGCTCCGCTCTGCGCTGCTAGGCCGCCCAGATTCCTTCAGTCCCCCGTTCATGGCGGCCATGGGCCCTTCTGGACCGGATCAGGATGACCTCATGAAATCCTTTGCCTCCCTAACACAGGAGAACTCTTCGGAGAGAATCAGGCCTGTCACTTCTCGTTTTGTAAAAAAAATGGATGAGGTTCCAGAAATCCCGCTTCCCCCCGCCCTTCCAAGGAGAGCGGCGGTGGCTCTTGCAGACAGAGGCCTGGTTGGCCAGTTCACGGGCTTATGGCCCTCCCCTCGCACTGTCCAGCGATGGGTGGAAAGAAACTGGAATTCGATGGTTCAAGGCAAGATAGCGATTCGTTTCTGCGGAAGAGGGTTCTTCACCTTCCTCTTCGAATCCGTGGAAGACCGAAACTTAATCTTCAGGAATGGCCCATACTTCATGGACACGAGAGGCCTTTACCTGAACAAGTGGACTCCCGACTTCGACCCGGAGATGGACGTACCTAACACAGTTCCTGTTTGGGTCCGGCTCCCGCATCTGCCCCTCCACTGCTGGGGGGACGAGTCAGTGAAAGCAATAGGAAACGGAATAGGGAAGTATATCGACAGATCGGAGCCTAAGGAGAACATGCATGCATGCGCAAGAATTTGTGTCGAAGTGGACCTGGGAAAAGGACTGCCAGAAGCCATCAAGATTAGAGTCGATCAATGGACGCACCTTCAGCAAGTCGACTATGAACAGCTCCCCTTCAAATGCAAGGTATGTCATGAGTACGGTCATTTCGCTAACAGATGTAGTAAAGCAAAGGCAAATCTCTCTGATTCTAACATTGAAACAGCAGAAGAAGTCTGGGAAACTGTAAAGAAAAAGAGGCCCAACCCCCCACAAGGAAACAACAAGAACCCCCAGTAGCCCCCATCCCCTCCACCCAATCAGGCCCGGCCTTCCCTTTATCCTCTAACCAATTCGAAACCCTATCTGACGCTGACCCAATTTCCCCTCCCCCATCCCCTAGAGCCCCCCCCGTGATTCCCTCTTCTCCCCCGCCATCTTCCCCCCTCCCTCTTCCCCTCCTCATACAATAGAGAGAATTCTAACCAGGAACAAGTCCAAAGAAAGCAACACCTCAGCAGATCCTCCAAGAAAAGTGGGAAGGAAATCAAACAAGGAGCTAAGGGATGAGGCGGCAGCAAAAGAAATGACCACAGGGATTCAACAACCAATGGATACCTATCTGGACAAGACGAGAGGAAACGGGGAAAAAGGGAAAGAGAAGGGAGGTACCCACGCCAAGACTATTAAATGATGAATTTGGTCTCTTGGAACTGTAGGGGGATGGGCTCCTCCCTCAAACTTAATGCAGTCCGCGATCTCCTTAAATCCGAACACCCAGACATCCTCCTCATCCAGGAGACCAAAATAAGTGAGCAAGATTTCGAAAATTTCCTAAAAAATAGCAGAACTCATGAAGGAATTGCAGTTAGCGCATCTGGCGCCTCAGGTGGCATAGGGACAATCTGGAACAAACAAAAATGGAACCTTTTAAATCAAAGACAAAGCAGCTGGTGGATTCGTTCAGACTTACAGAATACGGCAAAGACAGAAGAATACACAATCTACAATGTTTACGCTCCCCCTCACTTCAGGGACAAGGATGCTTGCTGGAAGTCAATTGCGGCAGACCTTCTGGAGACCCAAGGCAGAAGCATTATCCTAGGAGGGGACCTGAACTTAATAAGAAATGCCGAAGAAAAAATGGGGGGCAACTTTTTGGCGGATCCCTCAAGGGAAGCTCTAGAAGAAATCACACTAAACCACAACTTGATGGACTTCCCTCCTCAGAATGGGCGCTTTACCTGGTCCAACAAGAGAGCAGGCCGAAACAACATAAAGGAAAGATTGGATCGTATATTGATCCAGGACAGAATAGTTGCTAATTTTGCATGCATCAAAAGCCTCATCATCCAAGGTTACCTTTCAGACCATAAGCCTGTTGCACTAAAATTGGACAAAGGAGCCAATTTGGGCCCGCTTCCATTCAGATATAACAGAGCATGGGACAACCAGGAGGAATTCCGAGATCTGATAAAAGAACAGTGGGCAATAGAGATAAAAGGATCTCCGCACTATGTTTGGGAAACCAAAATAAAAGTCTTGCGCTCAGCCATAAAACATTGGGCCAAATCCAAATCAATAGAAGAAAAAAGAGCTAAATCAGCGCTCCAAGATAGGCTCACGCAGTGGGAAGAAGAGAAAGACAGCAGACAAGATACGGAAGAGGAGCTAGCCAAAGAGATGGAACTTCAAAAGGAAATCTACAAGCTGAACAGAAGAGAAGAAGAAGAACAAAGGCAAAAATCAAGGTGTCTATGGCTAAAGTCGGGAGATAAGAACACTACCTTCTTCCACAACAATCTGAAAATGAGGAGAGCTGGCAATAATATCGACAAAATTATTGTGGAGGGCGTAGAATTAAAAGAACACAAGGACATAATGGAGGCCGCGACCGCGCACTTCCAAGATCTCCTTACCGTGGACCAGCAAGACAGTGACGGTTTGGAAATACTGAACACCATGGAAAGTAAAATCTCAGAGGAGCAAAATTCTGAGCTGGACAAAGAGATCACGGTCGAAGAGATAGAGCATACAATACGCAACATGGCCTCAGACAAAGCCCCGGGGCCAGATGGCGTCACTGTGGATTTCTATAAAAATCATTGGGACATCATCAAAAAGGACTACATCAGAACAGTTAGAAACTTCTTCCATAAATGCAAGATGGGAGGCGGAATGAAATCATCCTACCTAGCCCTCATTCCCAAAGAGCTCAACCCTCTCTCTTTCAACCGCTTTCGCCCTATCTCTCTCTGCAATGTCTCCTACAAAATCATAACTAAGATCCTGGCCAACAGACTTAAACCTATTCTACCCTCCCTCATTTCTGAGAACCAAGGTGGTTTTGTTCCTAAGAGGCAAATCGCCGACAATGTAATCCTCATCCAAGAAGCTATCCAAAGCAGCATCTCTAGGAAAGAAAAGGGCATGATACTGAAGTTGGACATGGCCAATGCTTTCGATCGAGTCAATCATTCCTTTCTCCAAGCCGTCCTCAAAAAGCTTGGCATATCTGAGCTGTTCATAAGCAGGGTTAGGGAGTGCATATCAGGCAATTGGACTGCTCCCCTCATAAATGGTAGACCAAGCCCAGCCTTCAAAAGCTCAAGGGGTCTAAGACAAGGGTGCCCGCTCTCTCCCTTCCTTTTTATTCTCATGGCGGAAGCCCTCAGCTCGAAGTTGGAAAACTTGAGGAGGAAAAAAGAAATAACGGGGATTGAAATTGTCAGAGGGCTGAAAGGAATAAATCACTCCCTGTTCGCGGACGACACCCTCCTCATAGGAGGTGCCTCTTGCATTATGGCGAGGAGATTTAAAAAAGTCTTGGATCTTTTCCTTCTTGCCTCGGGAGGCAAGCTAAACAATAATAAATGTATGTTATACGCCTGGAATGTCCCTAACCACATCATCCAACGCATATCTCTTATCTTGGAAATTCCGGCTCAGCTGAATTGGTCCCACTTCATGTATCTGGGGCTTCCTTTGGCCAAAGAGACCATCAAATCAGGGATTTGGGTCAAAATCATTGAAAAGCTCAGAGGCAAATTACAGTTGTGGGGAGTGCACTGGTTAAACTTAGCTGGCAGATCGACCCTAATCAAGTCCATCCTCTCCTCTCTCCCCATCTATCAGTTCGCCATAGCTCTTGCCCCTGCCAGTGTTCATAAACACATGGAACTAATAATCCGCAGCTTCCTGTGGCAAGGAGGCAAGCAGAATACCAAGAAGTTCAGTTTGGTTAAGTGGGACAAAGTTATCCTCCCTGTGGAAAAAGGAGGGTTGGGAATAAGGATCCCAAGGCTGGCTAACCTAGCATTGGGCTTCAAGCTCATATGGAGGATCCTAAATGAAAAAGGGGCATGGTGGACTACTATAGTAAAGAAGAAATACCTGAATGGCCAAAACAGTAACATCCTCACTGAAAACATTATAGAAAGACATGGTACCCCAACCTGGAATCTGATCAAGAAAACGCTCCCCCTCTTCAAACCTTTCATCTCATGCGCTCCAGGGAATGGCAGGGAGGTTAATATTTGGAATGACAGAATCATGGGGTCCCAGGCGAGGGGCACAATCCGCCATCTGCATCCTCTCCATCGGTGGATGGATGAAGCGAATTACACTTCTCTCTTTGACATTTCTCTATGGGATCAGGACTGCTGGGCAGGCTGGACCCCCCTCAATCTCCCCATGGACTTAGCAAAGCTTTGGAATGAGCTCAAGAGCTCTCTAAGTGGCTCAGCCCCCATCAACAAAAGGAAGGAGGACAAGTTCGTTTGGGATCCTAATGGAGGAATTTATTCAGTTAAAGAAGGTTACAAAGCCCTCCAGGATATCTCAGAAGCTAACAATTGGCCTTTGTTCAAAGCTGTCTGGCGCCCTGAATGCCTTCCCAAGATTAAATTTTTCAACTGGACTCTCCTGCATGGCAAAATTTTAACAGCTGAGAACCTCAGAAAGCGAGGTATACAGGGTCCTTCCATGTGTTGTTTGTGCAGACTAGCTGAAGAAACCATCAACCACCTCTTCCTTGAATGCCCGATTTCTAAATCCTGTTGGCATCTCCTCTCGGGCGCAATCTCCTCCGAAATCCTCCCCACCCAGATCTCGACTCTTCACAAAAACTGGGCTAGAAGAATACATCAACCTAAAAAAGGAAATCTGATAGGGCACAGGATCTGGAACAGCATCCCTGCAAACCTGAGCTGGCAAATTTGGATTGCTCGTAACAAGTGCATCTTCAATAACGAAAAACCATCCATAACAGGTATTGTAGCTAAAACTATAGCCTTCACGGCTGAGTATTTCGAAGCAACAGGGATCAACCAGAAAGACATGGAGGTTGCGGATGATAGGCTTAAGGAATGGCTGAGCAAATTCAACCTCAACTCAAGTCCTTATGTTTATATTCGAAAAAGAAATGATAGCCAGAATTGGAAGCTGCGTGGCACTGAAGAGGAAATCAACAACTGGTTAAAAAGCCAAAGGAGGCCTATCCTGTACTTCGATGGGGCTTCAAAAAAGAATCCGGGACAAGCCGGGGCAGGCGGGATCATAAAGGATCCGCAGGGGAATACTATGGTTTCTTTCGAATGGGGTTTAGGCCATTTGACTAATAACAAAGCAGAGGCCTATGGCCTTCTTCTGGGCACGTCTATCTTAAAGAACCTCGGCCTCCACAACCCCCTCATCCTAGGTGACTCAGCCATTACAATCGCTGCCATGTCCACAAGGAGAGATTTTAATCAACAGGCCCTTAACAACATCAAAATCCGAGTTATGGAGAATATCAGAGATTTAGGGGAGGTGACATTCAAACATATCCTCAGGATCTTCAACAAAGATGCAGACCAGCAAGCGAACCAGGCGGTTAGAAGGGAACTGGGTCAAGTCAGGGAGAATAGTCTCATCTATGTCAGGGATATTCCGTAGCATCAAGCCTCTCGCAGTCCCGAGTCACTTCAGGCAGCAAGGAAATCTGATCGTATCTCCTCCAAGATCACAAAGTAGCACTATCGGGCACCTAAGCGGATCTCTTCCTCCTCGGGCCTCCAATTCAATCACCTTTCTCAGAAAATGTGTGACTTCTCGTCCTTCCGAGGCAGACACTCTCTGCGTCATCAGTAGAACCTCCCCCACGAGTTTTGACAGCAGGGTAATCATCGTCCTTGACCGTTTCCTCCTCACCCTTGGGCACATTCAGCTTTCCTCCATCAGCGCCATCGACCTTCTTCCCTCTTCAAATATTGGGCATGCCCTCGACTCCTCGCCAGACGGTGATCAAGTCTTAAGAGCTCTCTTAATCTCTTGGTGCATCGCAGATGATTCTCCTCCGCCAAAGCCTCGGCCCTTTAGAGACCTCAGGGTAAGACTTTCTCATCTGTTTCTGTTGCCTACTAACAGTGGTCCTTGTTTTTTTAGCAGTAACTGGAAGCAGGTTAGGATAGCCCGCTCTCTATTAAAGCTTCAGCTCTTCAGAAGCCTTGTCCCTTACAGCACGACCTCTGGTTTTATCCTGAGAGCTCCGCCCCTCTGTCTAAAGCCACAGCACTCCCGCAGTCAAGCTCCTCTCACAGCAGTACCTGTCTCTTTAATCAATAGCGAATCCTCTGACTTCATTCATCAGGCCAAAACGATGGAGGACAAGCAAGGCCAGCCTTCCAATCAAGGCCCAAACAAAGACCCTATGGCGAATCTCTTCAACAGCAAAGAATGCAATATGTGCATTGCACATACTGTTATGATCAACAGCATTAAAAAACAGCTAAAAGAAATAACAGAGGACTACCATGCAGATAGAGAATCCAAAAGAAAGAAGCTGGGGAAACGAAAAAAGGAGATTGAAGATCTGAAGGACCGCTGCATTCACATGGAGGCGGTAATTGATCATCTCCGCACTCTCACTGAAAGCAACCAGGCAGAAGCATCGACTAGAGCCAGCGCCCAGAAGGATGATTCGGTCACTCCACACTTTCCGTGAATTATGCATTGCAAATTTGTTTTGTTAGTAGGATCCTTTGTAAGGCAGTATAGCCGTTTACTTTCAACTTTGTTTACAATCACGAGAAGCAACGAGGATTGCGGGTCTGTGTACCCGATTTTGTGCCTCTGCTCTCATACTCTTCCTCATTATGTAATAGCACTTCTTTCAAAAAGTTTTTTTAATATATGAGTAGCCGACATTGTAAAAAATATATATATATATATATAAATTAAAAAAAATCCTCTTCCAATAATTATTCCAATTACTTTCACTCTAAACTACCATACGCCCCAAGGAGAGTGAACTACACAAGAGTTAAACTGAGGAACCCTTCTAATGTTTGGGGTAAATGGATGACTTAAAATCTTTAAAATATGGAGCCTTCCAAAAATTCCATTTCTAGATTTTTAAACTTTAGAAATGCTCTGCTTTCTTTAAAATAATTTCGGTCAAACAAATTTAACGTCAAAGCTTACGAAGAAATTACACATTCACGACTATGAGAAATTTGGGTCTCGAATTGGACTTCCGGCTAGAGAGATAAAGGCCAGAGAGGTGTTGAGAGATCTAGGGCATGAAGATTAAGTGATTTCTCTTACAAGATAACTGCTTGTGAATACTTTTACTTCTTTAGATTAGGTTCTTCTTTTGACTTAGACTATTATAGTGTTATTCTTCATCAAAAACCTACCAAACCATAAACAATAATGAGACAAGAGACACTGGATGTAGGCGATCAACCAGGGCCAAAACCTCTCCAACTTGAGAGGAAAACCCAAACGAATTCTTCTTCTTATAGAATCTTCAAGTGACAAATACCAATACCAAGATCCTTGACACAACAACCTCTCCAAGACCAAGTCACAAGATCCTTCTTCACTGCTTCTTCTTCTTGCCCAAGTCAACACTAGTCAAACTACTTGCCTTCTTTTGGATTTCGGCTACCCTTCAGATTTCAGCCTTTTGGATCAAACCTGCAACACTCGGCCTCCTCAGAAATCCTAGTTGTAGCACATGTGAGAGATTTGTCCCTTAATTCCCTTCGCTTTAGGTGGAGACTCTTTCTTCTGCAATTCGGCTTGAGAACCAGCTTGATTTTCTCCCTTGATCTGTCGTTCTAATGTGACTGTGATATCTCGGCTCCTCCTGCAGTAAATAGAACCAATTCCCCGCGCGTGTGAAGTATATTTACCCAAAAACAAGTCAAAACTAGCTCGGTTTCCTTTTCTCCTTCCTTCACTTGGTGATGAGCCTCTTCTCTTGTGTTCTTCGCACTTCTTTGTCTATCCTTGATGCCTGATCGAATGATGTCTCAATGGAGGCCAAGTCCTCACTATATTTAGAAAGGATTGTTCATCAAAATAAGCCGACTTCACCTTGTGACTAGGCCGACATGCTTGTCTAGAATGATCTTCATCTCTTTTGAAAGTCGACATGAGGTAGTGCTTGTGACAAGGACTTGGAGGGTTTGTGACACAAATATTTTCTCTTTTTACAATGTGTAACATGCGCAAATGGGTCTTCAATACTTGACATTGACTCAATAGACTTTATGACTTGATGACCAAACCTAATAGCTCACAATGGGAGCTTCAACTAAAATAGAATTCCTTGGGCATGAAACCCATGTCTCCAATATAACAAAATAATTTATTTTTCTTTTTTACATCAATTACATAAAATCATGATTACACATGTCATTGTGAAGACCGAACCTAGTTACATATTTCAACACTCCCTCTTAACTAGGGAGGTATTCATAACCTATACAAGGTACTTGGATATTCTCAATCTGAAGAATTCTTATAAGAAGAGTCGGATTGGTAACCCATATGTTTAGCATCATATCATCCAGCATTGTCACATAGCAAGGCCTTGACTAACAGCTCTATCTCTCCACAAGATTAGAGCACAATGCTGGTGAGACCAATGATTTATGGACACCCTCATCATTGTCTCTCTCGAAACATACCCTACCCGGGTTCTCTCATAGTATGTTCCACTAGGACTATTCTTATCTCGGATTCCCTGTCCTCAAAGGATATTGGTCCTCTATGACCACTCTTATCTTGAATGCCCTACCACATCCTCAAAGAGTATCGAATGCCAGATGCTTACCCAATCCTTCATTTTATCTTCCCAAGTGAAGACAAGAATGATGTGTCTATCTCTCCCTCTCAACTTAGGGGGACATACCCATTCCACTGAAGGAATGTACCCATTCCTATAAAAGGAATGTACCCAAGCTCCCTCTTAATCAGGGACTTGACCAAGCTCCTTTTTGACTAGGGACTTGCTTCCAACAGTTCTCTCGGTGGAGATCATGGGATTAACAACAGCCAGTAGAACTCCTTTTTTGATGTCATGAATTACTTCTTTGTCATAGAGTCTACATCTTGTGGAACTTCTTCGTAGGGCATATACCATCCATCACTTTCATCCATGAGTCATGTCAATCATGTCATCATTCCTTTTATTGGAAAGTGATTCATTAATCCATATTTGGCCTTCCTTCATGCCTTGCTGCCATCTTCATGTCATGTTTCCTTAAGGACCTTTCATCCTGACACATGAGCATCAGTTGTAGAAGACTTCCATAGCTCTTCCCTTGGTAGCCCTGCATAAGCCCATCTAGATATTATTCAAAAATAAGAGATGATCATTAAGTAAAATCACCTTTGTGATGGTCTTTCATCATGACATATTTCCTGTTTGCATCAGCATCCTACATACATGTTGACACATCTCCAAAAGATATATATTGTCAAGGGTCTCTTTTCTTTTCAGACTTCATCAAGGTCTTCATATCTGTCATGGAGATATCACAGTCAAATCTTTCAGTCCTCGGATGTTGATTGCCTTTTCCATGGTTACATATTTCATGATCTCTTCCTTTCTTTCTTCACACATTTCCTTTCCAGGAACTACCAATCAGACTTCCTCCAATTTTTGTCAACTACCTCATATTTCACATTAGGACATATTATGTTATTTCATCTAGTCAATGTGTGATCCATGCCTTCCTACATCCTTCCAAAGGAGGGGATCCTTTATTTTGATCATGTTCTCGAAGTAGAGCATTCATAATATCTACAACCATATGACATGACTTAACATATTTCCTGTTTGCATCAACATCCTGCTGCCTGCATACATATTGACACATCTCCAAAAGATATATATATTGTCAAGGGTCTCTTCTCTTTTCAAACTTCATCAGGGTCTTCATATTTGTCATGGAGATATCATAGTCAAATCTTTCAGTCCTTGGATGTTGATTGCCTTTTCCATAGTTACATATTTCATAATCTCTTCCTTTCTTTCTTCACATATTTCCTTTCCAGGAACCGCCAATTAGACTTCCTCAATTTTTGTCAACTACCTCATATTTCACATCAGGACATATTATGTTATTTCATCTAATCAATGTGTGACCCATGCCTTCCTGCATCCTTCCAAAGGAGGGGATCCTTTATTTTGATCATGTTCTCGAAGTAGAGCATTCATAATATCTACAACCATATGACATGACTTAATTTTATCAAATACAAGTATACATACCTCATTTTCCTTTAGATCATCTAGACTTCCTTCACCAGCTTCCTTGATTGACGAAACTTCAATCCCTTGATCTGCTTTACTTCTTTTTGACATCATCCCATGAATTCCTACAAGTTGGAATTCTTGATGAAACGCTTGCTTCCTTTTAATCAATGAATCTTCCAATGAACACTCCAACAGAGGATCTCAAGTATCCTTATCCAACAATTGTTTCCTTTTGAATGATTTATGATGAGCTTCGTACTAGATGACTTTTTCTTCTTCTTGTAAATACCACTTATGCTTCTAATGAGGTTAACAAGAGCTATATCGTTCTATAGGTGACTGCCATGGACTTTTGTTTCAATTATTTTTCATGCTTCTCTATGATGATCTCACGAGCTCTTGCTTTCAATGCTTCTATGATGCCATGATGCATCCTATCATGCTCCTTACTGACTCATGCTAGCCATATCTTACAACAGAAAACTTGAAAAAACAAAAACTTGAAAGGAACTATGTGAGGAAGACTATCTCAAATCATAACAGAGATCTTTTATTTCCTTTTACTTGGATTTTTTCTTTCCAGCTTCCTCCACTTTTTCAGTGATATAAGCTTCTTCTCTTCCCCTTTTGTTATTGTCCTTCTTGAGCTTAGGACAATCTCTCTTGTAATTCCCATATTGTTGACATCCATAGCATTGAACCTTTGCCATTTTCTTCCTTCTTTTCTGAAGACCAAATTTCCCAAACTTCCCTTTTCTCTTTGCCATAACAGCATATGCTTGAGTTTGCTCATTTGATCCTACATCAGTTTTTGCCTTTAACCAAGTTTCTTCAATCTTAAATAGTGACCACAGATCCTTGAATGGAGTAGCTTCCTTCTTCCCATAAATTTCTAATGTAAAGTTACCCAATTTCTTTGGTAGTGCATTTAGTACTACGGTAGTCATCTCTTTGTCAGACATTATTTCTCCCAGAGCTTGAAGTTGATCCTTTATTTCAAATATCCTCATAAAGTATGAGGCTATTCCTTCTTCTTTTGATATCCTCAGCTTGTAAAATTCTTGTCTTAGCGAGATTACTTCTCCTTCAGTGTTTACGCAAAACAACTCTACCAGTTTGTCATATACTTCTTTTGAAGTTTCACATTTAGATACATATGGGATGAGGGATTCCTTGATGGATTCTATGAGAATCCTTTGAGCCCTTATTTCCCCTTTCATATATCTTGCAAGTGCTTCAGCATCTTCCTTTGGAGGTTTAGTGATTGAGCCCTTGACATGTTCCATGACCTCATTTTCTATGATATTTAGAGTTGTCCCTTTCTTCCATGCAAAAAAATTTGAAGCCCCAACCCATGGTTGCAAGGGAGCGGCCCCCCCTTGTCGAATCCACTCCTGGAGCCTGCTCTAGGCAGGAGCGCATCGAGAGCGACCCTAGGAGCATGCTATCGAATTCGCTCCCTATGGGAGCAAATTTCAAGAGCGCACTCCCTAAACAAAATCGCTCCCTGCCTTTTAAGGAGTGATAGAGGGAGCTATTACAATTTTTTTTAGTGTGGCAGCGTAATGTTGAATCCTATGGCCCTAGTGTTGATATGTAGTTCATAGTAATGTTAAATTCTTAAAGTAAAAATGACATTCTCGTTTATCTTTCATTTTCATCATTTTACTTAAATTTTTAACATTACCATGAAATGACTCAGGATGTTTGAGAGTGGTTTCGACCTCAGTGGATTTCATATGGAGAAAGTAGGATTTTAGATCCCACTCAAATTCCTATAGACTTGTCATTTTTTCAGGATTTTAGGATTGTGGGAGATTGCAATGTTTCCATCGGATTTTGTCATGTACTAGGGTATGGAACTTGTATTTAATTAAGAGCACCAAGCCCTCTTTGCGGGGGGGGACTCCCAATGATCAAGAGCACCAACGTCGTTCGACTATGCAGGAGGAGACTCACAATAAAGCACGAGGCAAGAAATTAGAAATTTCTCATGACAAGAGGGTTAAGTAGTGGATAATAGATTTACTTGTCTTTTCTAGTTTCTAGTACTTTTTATAACTATTGACTCTTTCATATTTATTATGGTATTTTTTGTAAACAATATATGACAATTTAAGTTTGAAGTTTGAAGTTGGCATTTAAAACTCATTGGTAATGAATTATGAATATGATGCTTCGTGAAAGTTGAAAGTTGAAACATTCCATTTCATGTTAGATATTCTTTGTTATAGTTTGGTTACTTCATAATGGTAATGGTTACAAGTACAACTTAAGTGATAAATGATGACAAATGTTATATATTGAATTTTGAAACCTTGAAACTTTAAGATTGATGAATCATGAGACTCGATATGTTATATGTTATTAACTTGTGAATGTGGTTGATGAAGATTATAACTTCTAGATGAATGATGTTATATGGTTCAATCCATGTTTTTAAGTTTTTTATATCTAGTTCATCATTCTACAAGCTTTTGTTGACATATATGCGTCAAAATATATAAAAATATATATTATATAAAAATTTGCTCCTGAACTGGGAGATTTTGAAAATGTTGCTCCCCACTACCACTCCCCGCTTTTGCTCCCACTCCCAAGTAACCTTGCCCCAACCAACTTGTTGTTTTCCTTGCAATAAGGCACCTTGACAGGTTCAAATGTAGACATAAATATACTTACTTGTGACAGGTATTCCCTTCAGTTCCAGTGGCCAAATCCCTCATTGATCCCTTTGTCAATTTTTGGTTGCAAAGTTCGAGTTTCCTTCTAGGTGGGGCCATAGACACTCTTTTATACATAGTATTAAAAATCGGCGAGTCTGAACAAGAAACCAGTCAAACCGGTCGGTTCACTGGCTAAACCATTTGGGGCGCCCAAAAAACATGTCAGACCCCCTCTTTCACCCTTTTTTAAGAAAATTGGGCCTAACCGATCAATTCATTGCCACGCTAATTGCGGACCCACCTGATGCTTTCTTGGAGGCTTGTGAAGTGATTTGGAGGGAAACTAAGGGTTGTTTCCCTCCGAAAACAGCCCCTCTAAGCCAATAAAAGTAAGTCTCCCCTCTCATTTGCCTCGCACATCTCATAAGTCAAAGGGCCATTGATGAGGCCTAGTGGAGTCCAATGTGTGCCAAAATGAATGGATGGGCTCCAAATATAGAGCTAAAGGGGGTGGCCCATTGATATCCAGCAAATGTCCTGTGGTGCCTCAAAGTGGCTATGGGCGCACAAAATATCCTCATGGGTCTCCAAATGGATCGAACAAGTTTGTATCCCATCTGTAAGGGTTGAAAGAATGATGTAATCCCTCTCATTGTCTCCCATAGTAAGAACCATCCTCATTTGGGCCCTGGATCAACTACCAAGTGTGTGGTGCAAAAGTGTACCTGATTGGGCAAGGTGGTCCAAGTGCATCATCCTCATCAAATAAATGGAACACAAGCAAGCAATGAGTGGAACTAAAGGATCCCATCAAGCAATGAGTGGAACTAAAGGATCCCATAAAGTGACAATCTTCTCTCTGCTATGGTGGAGGCCCATGGCTCTCGACACTCACCCGACAAATGCAAATATGACCCTTTGGAGGGCTTGGACCTCGTATAGGGAGACCAAACCCAAGATGAAGACCCACCTATAATCCTATATAAGATCCAATGTGTCCCCTCACCTTCCAATATGACCAAACATTAGTGCAATTGAGTAATGAGCTTACAAATTATGGAACCAAGTGGACGCTTCATAGTGGCATGCCCTTCCATAATGGCTTTTAGAACATGCAAGTGTCTCCAAGTTCAAGAAGAAGGTTAACCAAGGACCCTATAGGTGGTTTCAACTTGTAAGGGGAGTGACATCTATCAAATGGTAGGTGGCATGTGATATAATGATGGAACAGAGCGGGGCATCAAGGGAAGACTTCAAGCCACATGCCACGGTATAAAGGTAGCTATGATAAGAGAAGCCCACACTTGGATATATAAATAAAGGAGGGAGCAATCGTGGTACATGAGTTACCCCGACCTTTGTTTTTCCACCCTTCCTCATATGCCTTTTTCCTTTTATTGATTTTTCCTTTTATAACTGCTCGGGGCTTCAAGGGATGAGAGCATGATGTGTGAGATATAAAAGCAAATACCCCCTTAAGGTGGGGCAGTTCATTGCCCATTAAGGGTTGGGACAATCATGGGTTCCTTAATGATGAAAGGGGTCGATATAGGGGGCCCGACCATCTTTTGCATTTTATGGTACATTTCCTGTTGAGCGTGGCCAAATTATGCT
Source organism: Pinus tabuliformis (assembly GCA_031772625.1). Taxonomy (NCBI): domain Eukaryota; kingdom Viridiplantae; phylum Streptophyta; class Pinopsida; order Pinales; family Pinaceae; genus Pinus; species Pinus tabuliformis. The sequence continues at coordinate 1,087,427,755 of CM062811.1, forward strand.
TTTTCCTTTCTTTTTAGCTGCATCAACCTTTGGGGCATCGTTCCAGGCTCGACCTAAGGTGTGGATAAGGGGAGGGGGAGGCTAACTCCTTATGGACCCAATGGACAAATGTGGACCCGGATGGGAAATATGGTGAATGGAGTTATAATGAGCGGAGGGGAGTGATGTATATGGTGTCGGGAAGTGGGACCACACAACCAAAATCGGGGTTTCCCATGTAGTGCCACCCCTAAATCTAGTAGACAATAAAGGAGATCACACGGAACTAGGATACCATCATATTGGACAGAGGAGATAGGAGCACGAACCAAGCCCACTATTTCCGTCGAATCACCCCACTAATCCATGCCCAAAAGTGTCCATAATAAGTAAACAAAAATACCCAACTACATAATGAAAAGCCATACCTTCGGGGTTGGAAGGCCCACCTTCAAACATACGATCATAACAGATGGGCGAGGGAGCATATGGTTGGCTCAAGTGGCGGAGATAGTGGCACATCGAGTTATCTGGTGTCTGAAAGGGGTTGTTGGTTGTCACCTGAGGACCATCTAGGAGAAAAAAATTCTGCAATGAGTATCACCCACGGGTGGTGGTTAACATCTGGCTCCAACTGGGACATGATCTCTCAAGAGAGTGCACATACGTACTCAAACGGGGAGGTCATGAGGACACGAACAATCTCTTGAGACCGCAGACCCATTACTTGCACATTTCAAAGACCAAGCACACAAGGCAGCATGTTTTGTGGCGTCTTATAATTGTCCATGCTTTTATTAGGCCATTAAAATCAACAAGAACTAAAATTCAATTCTAAATGAAATTCTAATCTAAATGCACGTAATCTAGCATTAGAACATATTATCATGATATAAGCTATGCAAAAATCAATATGTAATGCATCCTACTCTAACATGCATGGCTACATTGTGCAAATGCTAAGTATAGTCATACAACCAATGCAACCAACATATGATTAAGTCAATATAAAATCACTTTCCCTTATGAACCATTATGAGGCAGGGGACCCAAACATTACGTTTCCCATTGCAAGATTTGCTCGATGAATGGTAAGGGTGGGGGGTGGGAACATTTGAGGACCATGCATCAAGGGTCATGGATGAGGAGGGAAAGGAGGAATCCAACTTGTGCAACCTTTCTTGCAATGAGAATATGGAGTATTCAATGACCAAGCTCATAAACTTTCTATGAATAGCAAGCTCGGGCATATCCTCCTCATGGCATAAAAAGATAGATTGCTCAAGCACATCCACAAACCCATTATCCTGATTATTGAGGAAGGATAAAGGTGGACAACAATCGTCATAACCAAAACCCCCTTTCAGGGCATTAGGAAGACTCCTCAATCTTATGGCTCCCAAGAGATCCATAAAGAGGGGTATCAAACTCTGCTTGGTTTACATGATCATTGGATTGAGGGTTATCATCTTGAAACATATAACAAAGGCTTCTTCAATGATCCATTTATGCAAATCTTCATAATATTTTAGATATTAAGTCACCAAAGTGAACTTGAAGTGCCTTGAGAGATGCTTGCTTCACCCTACAAGCAATGACTTTGAAGTTCAGTGAAGAAACAGGGCTTCGTTCTTTCAATGGAGTCGCCAAGAATGATATGTCAATATTATCATATGGGGAAAAAGACACGGGTCTCGTGTCCCTAGCAATGGTGCCAAAATGTTATTGCTCAATCTAGCAGGGGTTCTAGGAGGGGTTCCTATTGGGAAACTCAAGTGGCAACAATGAGGCAATAGCCCACTGTCACCTCAGCTAAAGCTCCCTGCTCTTTACGAACTTTCACCAATAGGAGGAGTCTAGGTATTAGGGAAATCACTTGGAATAATGTATCAATGATGTGGAGGTAGTGATTTCAATAACCTATTCAAAGGAGAGACTCTATTGATGGGATATACTTGCTCAAGAAGCAAGATGAATGGCTCTCCAAGACGGGCTAGAGGGAGACCAAGACCAAGGGATGAGGAGTATTTCCTGATATAAAGCTCCCTAGACCCAAGAATCCTAGAAGAATAGGGTTTTCTAAGCGATCCTTGTGAAATTGGAGTGACAAGGTTACGGGACCACAAAGAAACGTTAGTGGACCCAAACGAGGTCAAGGGTTTGGTTGAAACTTCAAACAAAAGGTCTTGACCTAGGGAGACGAAAAGGATCAAAGAGATAAGATTTGTCTTGAATTTTTAATGCAATGATCCTTGGTGAAGCCACTAACCAAAGGAAACCTAGGCAAAAATGGTCTTCAAGCTAGTGTTTGGCAAAACTTGAGATTCAATCATCGGAATGGCTTCAAAATTGGAGGACCTCTCAAGCGTGCACCAGCGTGTGAAAATTTGGTTGCCCAAATTTCTACTACAGCAATTGATTAGGTTTCTCCTACTTGCTAATTTCTTAATCAAGTTACTTACTGTTTCCTACAGTAAATATCGAAACTAATACACTACAGTCTACACCATTTAAATTATACACGGAAACAAGAAACTGAACATGAAAGAAATACACAACACATCTACACAGTGATTTTTGGACAAATGTCCCTGGAAAAACCCAATATAGGAAAACCGGTGCAGCAACTCAGGGTTTACTATTAAGCAGTAGTAATTTCTGAATACAATCTCTGGATGCCTTCCCAGCAATCCAGTTACAGAGAATATCACTGACAGAAAGATAAGTGAGGTTACCTCACACTATCACTGGAAATCCTAGCCGATCCAGCCACTGAATGAGCTGCCTCTGCGCAGTCACTGCGTCAGCCTAGCGTCACACCCTCAGCTGATCGATTTGCCTCTGAGATTCTGACTTTTGCTCTCTCGGTCTCACACCCCGACTTCTAGCTCAAAAATCAATCTCCCCAACAAATTTTCGAACTTCCTCAAGGCTTTGTGCTGCCTCTGCATTAGCCTACGTTGCCTCTGCATGGCCCTACACTAGCCTCTTCTGGCTCTGCGTTGCCTCTCCCTGATCTCTCTCTGCCTCCTCTTCTGAGTATTCTCCGACCGGGAAAGATTTCCCTTCGGATACTATCCCTGCCCCTCACTGCAAAAACTATCGAAACTCTCTCCAGCAGCTGCTCTGCTTCAGAAAATCGAACTTTTGATCTCCCCTCTATGTGTTCTCCAAGTGCCCCTCAAGCCTCTTCTTATATCTTTATGTTGGACAACCAACGGCCCAAATTAACTTCTAACCAATGGCTTAGATCATTTTGGCTTCATCCTCATCTTCTTCTGGAAGTTACACCCACAGTTTAGTTTAATACCCATTAATTATTTTAATTTCCGAAGCTTAGACTTAGGGTCCCATTAAAAATAATTAATTATTTTAATAAAATTGTCTCCGAGTAGAATTTCCCAAAACAGTTTATGGGTATTGGAGAATGCATGTGTCTAAGCCTCCCTGCAAATTTTGAGACTTGGAGCACATTTGATGTTACCAGAAATCAACATAGCGCGGGTCTAGACCAAATTTCATCAATTTAGGATGGCTACAATTAATTTTGTGTGATTCCCTAGGGAGCCTACTAGGGTTAGGGCTTAGAAAAAGAGAGAGAGAAGGTGAAATGATTTTCATTTAGGTGATCATCAAGGATTAGACCAATGCCTAGTCTATTGGGAGAATGGAGTCAATGAGATTTTAATGTTTAGAGTATTTTTTTACCCAATCAAGGAGTTTCCCAACAACTTCGCATAGCCCTAAAGGAATCAATTAGGTCACTAAGAAAATTTATACTTCCTGATATTGTAATTGATGACTTATCAAGGCAATTATGGAGATCATATACCCCTAGGAACATTCATTCACTATACCAAGCACGAAACATATGAAAAACCCTCACAAAATCAACATTCAACCAATTTGTATTCCCATTCAGGGAAGCAATTCCAGCTTCAAGAGCGAAAACTTCATACATTATACATTATACATTATTCCATCAGATTTTCCATATGGCTTAGCTTCATGTCATTCTACTTTCATGCCATATTTTTCGGAAGGACATTACATCCTTCTATATGGTCTGCTTGGAAGTCATTCACAGGTCTTCCTTTTGATAGTCCTATATAAGCCTAACCATATGTTAGTTCAAAAATAATCAATGAACACTTCAAATCAAAATTACATTTGTGATGATCTTTCAACATGACATCTTCCTATAAGTATCAACATCCTGCATGCAGATTGACACATCTCCCACAGATATTCAGTGTCAAGGGTCTCTATCTTTTTCCGACTTCCGTCAGAGTCTTCTCATTCTTCCGGGAGATCTTCTAGTCAAATCTTCTTGGACTTCGAACATTGGATGCCTTTCTACCTTCGTTGCATATTATCACGATCTCTTCCTATCTTTTCACACACTTCATTCCCAGGGAGCTTCCAATCAGAATTCCTCAATCGTAGTCAACCACCTCATATTTCATATGAGGACATATTATGTTGATTTCATCTAGTGATGACCCAACTAGCTTATAGATCTCCTTGCAAACACGAAGTCATTTTACCAAATTTGTTTAAAAAATGAAAGATACTTACTTGACAAGTGAAGACGAAATCTTCCACTTGATCACTTTGATGATGGATGAAGAAGATGTCTTTGTTGCTTCCTTGGATGATCTTCTTCAAGGGCAAAGGAGAGGAACCTTGCTTGAATGAGAGGGAACTTGCCTCATAGCTTTGAAGATGATAATGTCTTCTTGCTTTCAAGATACTTCAACTACTTTGGTAGTGAATGAGTGCAGATCAGAATTGTTGCTAGGGTTTCGACTTTCTTCAAGATGATGTGATCTTCATCTTTAAAGTTCTTCGAGCTACCTTTTGTAGATAACTTGATGATGACTTAGAGGATCCAAAAACTTTTATCATTGTAGACAGCGTCTTTGATCTAGCGTTTTATCCTGCAATGTAGATCTTGATCTTTTGCTTTGATAACCTTCGACTTGCTTTGATGTCTTTCTTGAAACTCGATCCTCGAGTGTCTCTTTGATTAGATTCCCTTCCTTTGACTTCAGCACCTTAGCTCTAATACCATGTTGAGAAATCTAGGGCATTAGAATTAGTTGATTTCTCTTCTTTGGTGACTGCTTGTGAATGCTTTTACTTGATTAGATTAGGATCTTCTTTACGTTAGATTCTTAGTGTTCTTCTTCATCAAACAGTAACCAATGCAAGAACATAAATAGACAAGAGACACAGCATGTAAGCTATGAGCCAAGGCCAAAACCTCTCTCTCTTTGAGAGGAAAACCCGCACAAATTCTTCTTCTAGAGATTCCAATAGACAAATACCAAGACCAAGACCCTTAACCTATTAGCCACTCCATGATCAAGACACGAGTCCTCTTCTGCATTTGTCTTCTAGATTCTTCTTCCATTGTTGAGGCTACACTAGAGACTTTCACCGAGATAGCAATCTAAAATCCATCACTGTAATATCACTGTACTGTAAGCATGTCCGAACAACATCATTGAGACTATGACTTCACATTGGATCCTTCTTCCTGTGATAGCACCGAGGTTTCTAAACAAAACTTGATCTGAAACATGGTCTTCTTACGAACAGTGGACTCTCCTCAACACCGAGACAGTGTTACTACATTCCCCTTGTCTTCTACACTTAGGCCACTGTCCTTGTCTTCTGAAGTCACAGTGAGAGGCCACCGAAATTCCAACTGTAGTTTCTCCTTCTTATAGTTATCTCTAGATTAGAGGGATTCGAATTCCCTTATAGAACTGTAGTACGCATCCTTGTAACCTTCACCGAAACAAAGATTACCGAGACTCCTTTTCCCTCTTCCAAAATTCAGAGATATGCGAAATCTGTTCTCTGTGATTTTCCATCCGAACTTTTCACTGTGATTACCCACCAAAAACTACATAGGTATCTAAACTTCTGAACTGTACTTATGCAAAGATCATACACACCTATTTATAGTAGTTCATCCATGTACTCAAGCCAACATGACCATTTGAATCGATGTGACACTTGGGGTGAGCCGACATAAGTTATTACTTTATATTGCAGGCCAACATCAAGTCAAGAGGACTGTGCTTATCTTTTGGAGGGCTTTCTAGACACTAGATTGACTCATAAATTTTACATATGCTCAAGAAGAGCTCTTCATACATGACATTAATTCATTGACCTTAATGACAAATCCTAAGGCTCTAAATGGGAGCCATCTAAAATAAAATCACTTGCTCATGAAACCCATGAAGCAAGGCTTACAAAAATAATTTTATTACATCATTTACAAAAGTCACAATTACATGTCATTATGAAGACCGAACCTAGTTACACTTTTCAACACTTCAGGGTTGGAAGGCCCACCTTCAAACATACGATCATAACAGATGGGTGAGGGAGCATATGGTTGGCTCAAGTGGCGAAGATAGTGGCACATCGAGCTATCTAGTGGCTGCAAGGGGTTGTTGGCTCCAACTGGAGGACCATCTAGGAGAAAAAAAATTATCCTATATCACCCACAGGTGGTGAGTAACAGGGCTTTGAAGGTAATTTCAAGATTTGAGTTCAAAAGGCCAAGAATGGTCTGCCGCCTTACACAATCAACAAATTACAAGGTGAATTTGAAGCATAAACGCCAACAAAACGATTTAACAAATTTTAAAACAAAAAGGTGATGGAGGAAAAGGTGATGGAGGACAGAAAATAAGTTCTAGCTTCCCATATAATTTTGGAGTATATGGGGTCAAGGAGAAACACGTTGGAGTATACTTAGATTCAAAGACTAGGGAAAACCCACTCGTGTAGCCTAGAGGTTTAACCTAGGCATCCTACAATCTTCAAAGATGGGGATAAGGGAATCATCTTTGTTACCACAAAATCTAACAGGCCTTAGAGAGGGAAAACCTACAAGACAAAAGCTAGACAAAGTGCTAACAACAGGGTAGAGGCCCAATGTCACCTTAGCCAAAACCCCCTACTTTGTACAGACTTTCACCGATGGGAGGAGTCCCAGTAGGAAGGAGATCACATAAAATAGATATGTTAGGTATAGGGCACAAAGTGATCAAGCTAGAGCTCATTCAAGAGGGAGGCTCAATAATGGTTCAAGGCTTCAAGGAATCAAAACACTCAAAGAAAATCCACATAAATCAAGGTTCAAAACCTAAGGTTTTGAGATTTTCAATGAAAACAAGTGTTCACAAGGTCAAGACCAAAGAGAAAGGGTTTCTCGCAATGATAAAGTTATCTCAAGGCTCATGAAACCCTCAAGAAAGCCCTCAAGTTGAGGGAGAGGAGACTGGGTTTCCCTCTTAAGGCAACACCTAGGGCAAGATATTTTATGGATGAAATTTGAGTGGATGCCCACCTTGACCTATCTCTTGATGTTTAGGCTCTCAAATCACCAAAAAGCCTCCTCTCTAAAATTTCGCTCCAAACCCTAGTTTTTCTCCCTAGCCTTAAAAGGACCGAATATGAGAAGAGAGATGGGGAAATTTAAGGTTGATTATCAAGTGATAGGACCAGTGCCTTGTGTTATGGGGGTATGGAGTCAAGGATGTTAGAGATAAGCCTAATTCCTTCTAAGGTGGTCAAATTTGATGCCCTAGCTATCAAAATTTCAATAATTACCCACTTAATGGAATAATGGATTTTGATGGTGAATAACAAGAAGTACTCCACTATGAACATAGATTACATGTTATAGTGAGTAATGCATACAACATTCATCTAGATATTCTTCAACAAATTAGGGTACATAATTTTCAACCTAGAATCAATAGTTCCATGCATAAGACATTTAAGAAAAAGATATTCAACAAAAGATTCCACTTACAAGATAACATGTAATATATCCTTCCATTAGACCAAAGAAATAGCTCCAAAGAATGTCAAAATCAACTTCTATATATCAAAATGCATCTAAGAATCTCCAAAATCACCCACAAGAAGCAAGTGTGAATTCTCTAAGAGGTCTGAAATTCACAGGTTTGATGATGATCAGAGATGAAACGATATCTCTCCAATATATACATGTCCTACTAACTTGAATTAGAGCAAGAAGCCCCTCCTAAGTCATAAAGTAATGTGAAAAATCACGCTAGGTCACATGTCGACCTAGTAGCCAATGTTTGAACATAAGAATTAACCTACAAAGAGGACAAAATGTGACATATTGCATGTGTTGGCCCTTCTAGGGCATGCATTGGGCTCCTCCAGTGCCCAAATGAGTGTAAAGGGCCACAAAATTCATGATCCAAGGATGCTTTTGGGAGGGACAATTTTGAAGCACCTCAAGCGTCGACATAGCAAAAGGTAATTGAGCCAAATCTTCTACTATGTTATAATTTTGTGCTGCTCGAGCTCGAGGGTTGAATGTAGATTTATGAACAACTCCCTTAGGCAACTTTATTGTTAACTCTGGTGTAATGGGTGGTGGAATGGAGTCAGAGGAAGTCGAAGTCAAAGTATTGGTTTGATCTATACCCTGGTTATTCAACGATGACGATGGATTACCATAATATTTACTTCGTGTAGTCACCAAAACATCAGTCTTAGGCTTAGTGGCGGATAGCATAAGCACTTTTGAAGTGGAAGCATGATCTGTAGCAACCAAATGAGTCTCCGCGTTTGATGATGATCAGAAGTAAGTGTGAATTCTCTAAGAGGTCTGAAATTCACAGGTTTGATGATGATCGGAGATGAAATGATCTCTCTCCAATATATAAATGTCCTACTAACTCGAATTAGAGCAAGAAGCCTCTCCTAAGTCATAAAGTAATGTGAAAAATCACGCTAGGTCACATGTCGACCTAGTAGCCAATGTTTAAACATAAGAATTAACCTACAAAGAGGATGAAATGTTGACATAATGCATGTGTTGGCCCTTCTAGGGCATGCGTTGGGCTCCTCCAGTGCCAAAATGAGTGTAAAGGGCTACAAAATTCATGATCCAAGGGTTGGCCCCTAGATATCCATGTAAATCATCGTGTAAACCCCAGTTTTGTGTTTGGGGCACAAAATGAGTCTCATGGGTCTCCTCGTGATAGAATAGCCTGATTCTACTCCAGTGTTGAGGGCTTTGAGGATGATGCTAGCCCTCCCATGTCTTAAAGGGTGAGAAAAACCTCATCTGGACCTTTGGATCAGCTGCCAAACCATGTGTACACTGCTAAGCCGACTGGGGCATGCTAGTCCAAGTGCATCATCTCATGAATAATGTGGGGCAAAGTGCAGACTACTGTGGAAGTCGTAGGTGCCCATGCAATGGAGTGATGCTCTGCAAGTGGTAGGAGTCCCACGGCTCTTGAGTCTCAACGCTTCATCTATAAGGTGTCATAATGCTCCTCTAGTGGACTTGGGCCCTAGTTAAATTGCCCAACCCATGATGAAAACCATATGCAAATCACACAATGCCCAATGCCGCATCTTCACCATTAAGTACAATAATCATTTATGCATCTAAGCGGACCAAGCTTACTATTCAAGGGCAAACTGAGACTTCATACGGGGCTTCCCATCCAAATTTGAGGCTTTGATCATGCAATAGTGTTCCCTCTAACAGTGTAAGCTTGAAATTTGTATTTCAAGGTTGTCGAATTCAAACACAAACTTGAACCAGGTGACATAGCTAGCACCTTCATGAGGTTAATGAACGAGGTATTAATGGAATTCATAGGGAAGTTGTGAATTGTGTATTTAGACATCTTGGTATACTATGAGTCTAGAGAAGAGCATTTGAGGCATTTAAGGTATGTTTTAGAAAAGTTGCAACAAGAGAAGTTATTAGTTAATTTGAAGAAGTGTTTATTCATGAAACTTGAGCTTGTTTATTTAGGCCTTGTCATATTTGAAATGTTCATTCATGAATTTCTAAGGAGGTAAGAACAATCATAAATTGGCCTTCTCCCAAAAACGTGTTTGAAGTTAGAAGTTTTCGAGGTTTGGTTGATTTTTACAAGAAATTCATCAGAAATTTTAGCAAGATGAGCGCACCAATTATAGAGACCATAAAGAAGGGGAAACAATGATTTTGGTTGATCGTTGAAGCTGAGGAAGGATTCCATTTGTTGAAATAAAAGATTACAGAACAACCTATTTTGATGCTACCAGATTTCAATAAACCATTTCAAGTGAAGTGCGATCCAAGTGGTGAAGCAATTGGAGCTATGTTGAGCCAAGAGGAAAAACCAATCACATATCTCAGCGAGAAATTAAACGAGGGCAAGAAGGAAGTAGTCTTCCTATGATAAGGAATGTTATGTTGTGGTTCAAGTGCTAAAAAAATGGAGGCACTATTTAATGCCAAGGGAGTTTATTTTATACACCAATAACCATGCCTTACAATATATAATGCAGAAGCCAAAGCTAAGTCAAAAGCATGTTAAATGGATATAATTCTTGCGATGTTTTACTTTTGTCTTAAAACATATCAATGGCCAAGCTAACTGAATTGCAAATGCCTTGAGCAAAAGGAGCTTGATAATGCAGGAAAGCCAAATACAGGTAATGGTCTTTGATTTTATGAAAGAAATGTATGAATTTGATGCACATTTCAGAGAGGCTTATGAGGCATGTAAAAACCCAGCAATCACGAACAGAAGCAGGTGGCTTAAATACATGTTACAAGATGGACTACTATTTAAAAACAGTCAACTTTGTATTCCAAAATGTTCAAAATGAGAAAACTTAATCAAAGAAAAGCATAGTGGAGGTTTAGCTGGACATTTTGGGCATGATAAGACCTATGAACAACTGAAGCATTTTTATTTTTGGCCGAAGATGAGGATTGATGTTCAAAAATTTGTGAACAACTGCAGAATTTGCTAGCTTGCAAAGGGAAAGAGTCAAAACACAGGCTCGTATACCCCACTACCAATTCCAGATAGACGTTGGGATTCAATAAGTATGGACTTGGTGTTGGCATTGCCAAAAACACAAAAAGGTTACGATTCAATCTTTGTAGTGGTTGATAGATTTTCAAAAATGGCTCATTTCATTTCTTGTTTTAAAACTAGTAATGCTACTCATATTGCTAACCTATTTTTCAAAGAAGTGGTAAGACTGCATGGAGTACCCAAGAGCATTGTCTTAGACAGAGACACCAAATTCTTTGGGCATTTCTATAGAACTTTATGGAAAAAACCAGGAACAAAATTGAGTTTTAGCTCAGCTTATCACCCTTAGACTGATGGACAAACCGAAGTAGTCAACAAAAGCTTGGGGAATATTTTAAGGAGCTTAGTTGGAGTGCATCCCAAACAGTGGGATCAGGTGCTTGCTCAAGAGGAGTTCATCAGAGTCCATTCCAAATCATATATGGAATGCATCCTAGAGGAGTTCATGAGCTCAAAAATTTTGGGACGAGATGAACAAAGGAATGTTGAAGGAGAAGATTTTGCTACAGCTATGCAGGAAATTCATGAGCAGCTGAAACACAAGTTATAGGAAAGAAGCCTCAAGTACACGAGTAGAGCATATTTAAAGAGGAGAGAACAAAGTTGAAGTGGGTGAATTAGTCCTGTTAGCCTCGCTGGCAAAAGGCCCAAAATTGGATCCATATATGCTCTTAAAATCTTCAAGATTTGCTCAAGATCATCCAAAGGTCAAAATCAGCGCAAGAGGAGAGCCCTTGGAAGGGCGGAAATACACTATCAAGAGGCAAAAAAACGTTTGAAAACCATGAAAAAACCAAAATCGCAAACTTAAACATTGAAAGAACAGCAGCCGTTAGATCTGGTCGATCAACGGCCCAGATCTAAGCAGCAAATCGCAATCGGCGCTGCAGAAAAGACGTTTTAAAGAAGGGGCGCAAGACATTGCCAATCAGCGATCTCCGATGATTGGATCGGCGGGTCGCATCGGCGAGTGTATCAGCGATTTAAGTAAAGGCCCTGGGCATCAGCGATAAGCGATTGCAATTAGATCACATTGCTATATCGCAGCGGAGCAACACCAACTGACCAGGCCTATGCACAGGTATATGTGCGATGCGATAACCGGACCCGACGGTTATATACAGGATATTTGATAATATTTCAGGTCCGCAGGTAGGCCAATTCCAATGCATTTTAATGTATTTTCATTATTTAACGAAATACGAAGGGGAATTAGACAACGCCGATAGCGATGAAACCCGAACCCGGAAGGGTCCGGGAAGTGAAATATATATAAAATTTGAGATCCACAGAAAGCCATTTTTAATGTATTTCGCATATTTTCATTATTTAACGAAATACAAGGGGAGACAAGGAGCGGCACCAATGCGATGAGGCTCAACCCGAAAGGGTTCGAAAATGAAATATATAAATATTTCAGGTCCGCCAAGGCCGATTTTTCATAGTTTCCAATGTTTTCGACATATTTCCAATATAAAGGGAAAATCACAAAACTGGCAGGATTTCGAGAGAGCCAAAGGCGATAAGTGGTTTAGGCCAAGCTCCGCCCGATGCCATACAGCGGCCACCACGTGTCCAGGATGAGGAGAGAGAAAACCACCCTCATTGGACAGTTAACTCCAGTACAAAAGAGCCGCCCGAAATGGATCACAACCGTTGGATCTAGAACTCCCAGATCAATGGTGGAGATGTGATATCACCCCAAAGGCAGACCCGATAGATATATATCCCATTTTTTAGGACTTTTGAAGTCCGAAAAGGACAGAGAGGGGCGGGATTTCTCAATATTGGTGTTTTCTGTTTAAAACAGAAATAGTATGGCAGCGTTGTTCTGTGTTAACAAAAAGAATGCATTGCTAAACATTTGAAAGGGCCACAGCACGCGCAACTCATCCCAAACCGACAAAGCAGTCGTGGAGCAGCACAGCGCAACACAGCACGCCCAACACAGCCACAACAACAGAGATCATGGAGCAGACAGCGCAGCTAGCCCGAAACAGAAATATCATGGGCATCAACAGCGCAACACAGCCCGAAACAGAATCTGTCATGAGGCATCAACAACGCAGCCAAATCAACCTAAATGATGATGTAGCATCGTTGGCACGAGAGAGCTCCCTGCCAGCGCAGCCAAAATACCTGAATGCGGTTATTCTTTTGTCAAAAGAAGAAACCCCCGAGCCCATGCGTGCCTAGTCATGGCATCAGGTTGTTGAAAAGACAGGAAGGATAGATTAAGACACTTTGAGCTTCTAAGAGCTCAGGAGCATTGTAAAGAATTATAAATAGCTGAAAGTAAGATGTAATACAGGTTCAACTTCTGGAGATTGTTGCTACTCTGTTCCTTCAAGTTTCTCATCTTCATTCTAACAATATAAGCTTCTTTTGCTATTATATGTTCAATGTCCATTTTCTCTGTTGTTCTATGCTTGCACTTGAATAGGTTATTCATGTTTTTTGCTGTGTCTAATGCCAGATAACTGTCATCTTATCTCTACATTGATAAACTAGATTTGCAAGTCTCATTTACTTCCTGTAGCTGGCCACTCATATGTGTTTATGTATGCAATCTGCTGGTACAATCAGTATTCTACATCTATCCATTGAATCTATAAATTATTGAGCATTAGTGGTCTAAAGCCTTGTATTGTTGAGAGTGTTCATGCATGTCTTGAGTGAGAATAGCGCTGAAATGGTTATCTGACTTGATCCAAACCATAATCCATTCCAATAGTTCAGAGAACAATATTGAAGATTATATGTTACCAAGCATCTTCGAGCTGCAACCTAGGAGAGTTTCCTGGAGTGATAACATGATTGGCGTCGTTGCCGGGGAGAGGAAACTGAAGCACAGCTTCCCTAGGAAACGACAGAGATCCAGCTTTGATGATAGACAAAGTCTGGGCACTTTTTGGTTGTAATCATCTATCTGGCGACTCTACTGGAGGCCGAACCTCTTGGCAACTCCACTTCATAGTTCTAGCTCAATTTGCGAGGTATACTTGGAGAAATCCTAAGAAGCCACAAGCTGGCCCAGTACCTGACCCTGAAAAAATCATCAAAGAGAGAAAGGCATTGAAGAAAGGAGCATCAAGTTCAGGGAACCCTGAACAATCTTCTATATCTCTTCAAGAAAATCCTACAATAGAACAAATACATGTTGAGAGTATAGCATCTAATACTAGCAGTGAAGAAAAACTCTGAGAGATTCATAAAACTCCTTATTCTTTAGGTTCTCCTTTTGTTGTAAGCCCAAAGGAAACCACACCTCCTATCCATCATACTCCTTTAGTCTTGCCAGTCACCCCTCAGCCCTCTATCATTCAGACTGCCAATACTCTTATAGCCACCACAGCTATGGCAGGTCCACAAGCACCTACCAAAATGGAAAGAATCATAGCTGCTAGGTATGGACCTCTAATACTGTCCACTCCTTTGAATGCCATGCCTACTGGAGAATATAAAAAATATAGGCCTAAGTTCACTGGGACTGAAGGTGTTACAGCTGAAGAACATCTTGAATCATTCTATAGCTATGCCGAAAACCTGGACATTAGTGAAGATGATGTCTGGATGAGAGCCTTTGTCCAAAGCCTAGATGGAGGCTAGAAAATGGTTCAGAGAACTAGGCCCAAGATCTATAGTAGATATTGAGGCTTTAGATGTGCATTTCTAAAGCACTGGGGGGATAAGAAGGATCTCCTCTACTACCACACTGAGTTTGGGAACTCAAAGATGGAAAATGGTGAGTTGTTGTCTGATTTTAATAAGAGGTTTAACCGCATGTACAGCGAGATACCAGCGGAAGTAAAACCCACCACTACCTCTGCTAAACTCACTTATGCCAGTGCTTTTAATTCTGACTTCTGCCTACTATTGAGGGAGAGGCGATGTGCTACTTTCGTTGATATGCAAGATGCAGCCTTGGAAGTAGAATCAAACATCATAGCTGCAGAGAAGCTCAAGGGAAATGTTGATAGAAGAAGATAGAGGGGCGAGTCTTCATCATCTTCAGACCCCAAGATAGATAAAATGACCAAAATGATAGAGTCATTAGCCTCTGAAATCTCCAAATTAAAGGTTGAGCAGCACCCTGGGAAAGGAAGGGTCCCTAATGCCTTTGCTCCTAGAAATCCAAATCCATATAGAAGAACTAATGAGCAGTTGCAGATTTTGCAAAGAAGCAAAGATGCCAATGAAGATCAAATGGTGAAGACCCCTTTTCAGAATGTAGTCATGGAAGAAGAGCAGTTTGAAGAAGATGATGAGATCCATTGTCTGGAAGACAAAGGCAATGCCTCCTTTTTTACCTCAGCTGCCTATTAAAAGTCATTATTCAATGACCAGATCAGCCAAGAATGGGATGGTGAAGCTGTTCTGCAAACTGAAGATCAGCACAGATATAATCTGAGGCCGAGGATGAATAATGCCAAGGAAAATCCTGTTCAAAAAGCTGTTGTCCCTGCAGTACAGCAAGCTAATAAGCAGAAGCAACCAGCAGTTGATCCCATCATCCTCAAAGCTCCAGCTCATGAGGTAAGAGGCCTTGACAAGTCTCCTTCTCCTTTCAGTTTTCAATCAGAAATTCAAAAGCTAAGAATACCTATGCCCCTGATTGAACTAGTGAAGAATGAGTCCTTCAAAAGATCCATCCTCGAGGCCCTTGAGCCTAAAGCCATCCAAGCCTCCACTAACTATGTAAATCTGCAAGATGACAAGCCAGTTATTATTCTCAACCCAATGATTGAAAATTGTGAAGACAGCTCCCCATCATTCTATGTCTCTCTAACTATTCATGAAAAAATCCTTCACAATTGCCTTTTGGACACTGGAGCCAGCCATAATCTAATGCCCAAGGCTGTCATGGATGAGTTGGGTCTTGACATCACCAAGCCTTATCATGACCTGTTTTCTTTTGACTCTAGAAAAGTGAAATGTCTGGGATTAATCAAGGACCTAGCCATCACTTTGTCTCAGCTGCCCATGAAAAGCATGATGATGGATATTGTGGTAGCAGATGTACCCCCCAAGTTTGGCATGTTACTTTCCAGAGGTTGGATCAAGAGATTAGGTGGATCATTACAAAATGATCTGTCCTATGCTATTGTCCCAATTTTCGGAGGTGAGAGCAGGAGATTATACAGAGAAGCTCAGTTGGCTTATATCATCAACGATGAAAGGAACCCCACTAATCATCCCATTTATGCTGTTGACACTGATTTTGGAGCATGTATTCTTCATATTGAAGAATCTCAGTTGGCCTCCACACAGCTTAAGAAACCAGTTTGCCAGATCACAGAGGAAGAAGACCCACAGATTTGGGACATGTTCTTTGATGGAGCTTGCTCTAAGGAAGCTGCAGGGGCAGGTGTAGTCCCTGTGTCCCCCATACAGGAATACATTCATTTATCTTTCAAATTAACCTTTCAGGTCACAAATAACATAGCAAAGTACAAAGCTTTGATTTTGGGCTTAAGCGCTGCTAAAGAAATGGGTATTAAAGGCCTGAAAGTGTTTGGAGATGCAGAGCTCATCATTCAGCAGGTCAATAAAGTGTTCCAAGCAAAGCATCCAAGGCTAAAAGCACACAGAGATGAGGTATGGAGGTTCAAAGATTCTTTTAATAATTTCAGTATTTCTTATATTCCGAGAATGAAGAACCAGCGTGCCGACTCCCTTGTTGTGTCTGCTAGCACATTTATTCCTCCTTTGCCTCCTAAATTGACATATGAAGTTCAGGTAAAATATAGACTGTTTCTGCCTGACAATGTCAAATACTGGAGAGTTTTTTAAGACGATGAGGAAATTAACAGGTTTTTACAAGTCGTTGAGGAATTTTTTGAAACGCACATCGACCAAGAAAATGAAACCATGGAAGAATGCGGCCAGTCCAAGCTAAAGGACAAGATCGGCCGAGGAAGCATTTTCCAGCGGCCTAGTAATCATATACCAAAAGAATTGGTAACTCTAGAGAAG
This sequence comes from Pinus tabuliformis, assembly GCA_031772625.1. NCBI lineage: Eukaryota > Viridiplantae > Streptophyta > Pinopsida > Pinales > Pinaceae > Pinus > Pinus tabuliformis. The sequence continues at coordinate 1,087,444,614 of CM062811.1, forward strand.
TTGTTCGATCATAACGATGTGCCTTATAAGCCTGCCAAAACAGAAAATGAGTCTGCTCTTCGTAAACACAATATAGGGAGCCCAACCCATCTGAAATACATCAATCTGTCCACTCATTTGTCTTCTGCCCAGAATTCCGAATATTGCACCCTCATGAAGCAATTCGCTGATATTTTTGCCTAGCAATACAGTGATCTTAAAACCTATGACACAAACATCATTCAGCATAAGATTCCACTGAAAAAAAAAACACCACCCCTTTTAAGCGAAAATTAAGACCTATCAGCCCTCTCTTATTGCCTTTGATTGAGAAAGAGATCAAAAAGTTGTTGGATGCCAAAATCATAGTTCCCCTAAGGTATTCAAAGTGGATAGCTAACCTTGTGGTAGTAAGAGAAAAATGGAGAAATCAAGCTTTGTGTTGACTTCAGAAATCTGAACAAGTGCTCTAAAAAAGATAACTAACCCCTGCCTAAGATGGAACACTTGCTGCAAAGAGTTTCAGGGGCCAGAGTCATGTCTTTCTTAGATGGATTTTCAAGTTACAATCAGGTTGTTGTACATCCAGAAGATCAAAAAAAGACCACCTTCACTATTCCTTGGGGAACTTTCATGTACTCCAAGATGCCTTTCAGACTGATGAATGTTGGGGCTACTTTTCAGAGGGCCATGGACATAGCCTTTGTGGGAGAGAAGGACAAGTTTTTCCTTATTTATCTTGATGACATAACAGTCTTCTCCAGCAGTCACAAAGACCATTTGCAGCATTTGAAGAAGGTCTTCCTAAAGTGCAGACAGTTTGGAATTTCGGTGAACCCAAAGAAGTCACAGTTTGCTCTAGAAGAAGGCAAACTTCTGGGACATATTGTTTCTGCTGAAGGTGTGAAGATTGATCCAGCAAGGGTTCAAGCAATTCAGACATTGTCCATCCCAAGGTCAAAAAGGGACATTCAATCCTTCCTGGGTAAGATTAACTTTGTAAGGAGGTTCATTCCAAACTTTGCAGAGCTAGTAAAGCACATCACTTCCATGCTGAAGAAAGGATCAGAAACAGATGCTTCAAGAAGCTCTTTTGAAGCCATCAAGCAAGCTATCATGGAAGCTCTCACTCTAATCAGCCCAGATTACACTAAGGAGTTTTGTATCTTCTCTTTTGCTCTTATAATACGCTTGCAACAGTTCTGTTGCAGAAAAATGATGAAAGCATAGAGCACCTCGTGGCCTTTCTCAGCAAAACTCTAAGGGATGTTGAACTAAGGTATGACCTTATTGAAAAACAAGCTTATGCTCTCATAAATTTTTTAAAGGCATTCAGAATTTATATTCTGCATTCCAAAGTGGTTGCATATGTACCTTCAGCCTCAGTAAAAGATGTCTTAACTCAGCCAGATATAAATGGAAAGAGAGCTAAATGGATTGCAAAATTCATAGAGTTTAACATAGAAGTGAAGCCCACTAAGCTTGTCAAAGACCAAGGCTTGGCTAAACTTATCGCTGAAGAAAATTGCAGCTTATTAGACATAAATTGCATGGGTCTAAACTCAGATGATGAGCAGACAGAGGGAGCAGCAGAAGAGCAAAAGCGGAATCAGTCTTTGGCTGAAAATCTAGCCACCTGTGAATGGTATTCCAGCATAGTTCATTTTTTGCAGAAGCTAGAAGTCCCTCCAGGGCTTAGCTCAAGTCAAGCCCAAGCCATTAAACTCAGATCAGCCAAATTTTGCATAAATAAAAATCTGCTTTATTGGAAAGACCCATCAGAAATCCTCTTGAGATGTCTAGATAAAGAACAAGTTGTGGAAGTCATACACCAATTCCATTCTAGCATCTGTGGAGGGCATCATTATTGGAAAACCACAGCCCAAAAAATCTTAAGGGCTGGGTATTATTGGCCTACTCTGTTCTCTAATGTGTTTTCTTTTGTGAAATCTTGTGACAAGTGTCAGAGGTTTGCAGGAAGACAGCAGCGAAAATCTCTGCCCTTGAAGCCAGTACATGTCAATGGTCCCTTCCAGCAGTGGGGTTTGGACTTTATAGGTGAGATCGACCCACATTCCAGTGGCCAACACAAATGGATCTTAGTAGCCACTGATTATTTCACCAAGTGGATTGAGGCTATACCCACTAAGAATGTCAATCATCAAGTTGTCATAAAGTTCTTGAATGAGAATATTTTCACTAGATTTGGTTGCCCAACCAAACTAGTCACGATAATGCCACAGCTTTTAAGGCAAAAGAATTGGTGGACATGACTAAATCCATGGGCATTCAAGTGGTGCATTCTACCTCATATTATCCTCAAGGCAATGGCCTGGCAGAATCATCTAACAAGAGTCTGGTAAGGGTAATCAAAAAACTGTTAGAGGACAACAAAAAGAGCTAGGATTCCAAGTTGAAGTTTGTGCTATGGGCTAACAAAGTTACCATCGAAAGTTCATAGGGAATTCTCCATTTAAACTGGTTTATGGCACTAATGTTGTTTTCCCTATCCAGCTGATTCTCCTTGTGGCTAAATTCTTGCAAGAAGAACAAGATGAAGAGAATGGCATGGTAAGAAGAATGAATAACCTGGTTGAACTACAGCAGATCAGAGAGCAGCTGGTTGAGAAGTCAAAGGCTCATCAGAAGAAAATCAAAGAAACCTTTGACAAAAAGGCAAAAGTGGACAATTTCCAAGTTGGTGACAAGGTCCTCAAATGGGATGCATTTAAAGAAAAGAAAGGTAATCATACCAAGTTTGACTCCTTATGGACAAGTCCGTCTGTCATCGCTCAAATTCAGTAGAACAATACATTCATTCTGCACAGTCTGGAAGGAGGAGATACTTTTGGTAGCCCAGTAAATAGGCAGTTTTTGAAACTTTATTTTGTTTAAGGCTTTAAAGCTTTGTTATTGTAAATATGTTGTTCCAGTTTTTATTTCATTGCAAAAGAAACTCCATGCCCAATGGAACACTAGAAGGAAGATTTGATTTTTGTTTTACAGGAAGGGCATTGATCTGTGATCCTTGAAACCTCACAAGTTGGATTTCATCCCAGAAGGAGCCAATGTTAGCCTCGCTGGCAAAAGGCCCAAAATTGGATCCATATATGCTCTTAAAATCTTCAAAATTTGTTCAAGATCATCCAAAGGTCAAAATCAGCGCAAGAGGAGAGCCCTTGGAAGGGCGGAAATACACTATCGGGAGGCAAAAAACGTTTGAAAACCATGAAAAAACCAAAATCGCAGGCTTCAACATTGAAAGAACAACAGTCGTTAGATCTGGCCGATTAACGGCCCAAATCTAAGCGACAAATCGCAATCGGCGCTGCAGAGAGGACGTTTTAAAGAAGGGACGCAAGACACCGCCGATCAACAATCTCCGATGATTGGATCGGCGGGTCGCATCCTAAGTCACCAGGTTCGAGTTCGAGTTCGAGTTCGAGTTCGGCGCCCATGAAATTTGAATAAAGTTCGGCAACTTAAATTTTGTCGATAAAAATCGACATATAGAAATTCGAAAAAAAAAATGTATATTAAAGATAGATATGCATATGAGAAATGGTATGGCAGCAAGTCCTGTGAGCAACCATTCATAACTGTTCAAAAAATAAAATACATCTGAATCTTAAAATAATTCAATCTTTTAAAGATAGATTGGCATAAAAAAATATACAAAAACAGTTTTAAAGAATTTTCATTGTCCAATATGGGTGATACAAGGTTTCCAAACTCAAATAAAAAAAAAAAAGCTAAGAGTTAACACACAACAATGAGCAATTTGAATCTATCGAATTAAGCTTTTTGTGGTACTGGTTACTGACAGCCTGTAGGTTTTAGTACCTATTTCCTTCTTGTTTTACGATTCAGTACTAATATCCAATCCCACAGAAACTACATAATGGGCAATGCATATTAATCCATTCACATAGATTACACAAAATTTAGTTGATGAACGGTTCACTTACACCATGAAATACAAAAAATCATTATAAGACTTCAAAACTACATAACGAGAAAGTCTTTCCAAAGGTGAAGGCTGAAGCTTATAAACAAGATAAGCCCTTCTGCAACATTCCCACAGCCTAGTCTGTAATATTCCAGGCAATACTGAAATATTTTCATAAACTGTTTCATAAATTACATCATGCATAACAGACAAGACACATGATTCTATCTGCAGACTAGATCACAGTGTGCCTCACAAGAGCTCGGGTTTTAGCCTTAGGATGAACTCAGATTAGAACTCAGATCATGGATACAAGAAAGGCATTATTATTTATAATTTAATATATTTAAAGATCAGAGCTTACGTGTGATGCTTTCAAGTTTCAACAGGGATAGTAGTGGGAAACTTAAGAAATGTTTTGTTTTGAACGAGTCCTGACTCCTACCTGAAGGTTGTAGACTGTAGTCTATAGAGTCACGCGGCACGCCTGCAGTTTTCTCGGCCTGCAGTTTTGCACCCTCCAGCACTTGTCCGCACCAAAGGCTCTGCCCTTTACGTGACTGTTAGCCCAGACCAACCCTTTACGTGTCACTGCAGTTCAAAGCCCTTACGTATAAGAATGTTGTAACTTGTGAGTCGTGACTGGAGTATGGAGTCTGGTGAGTCTGGACCGTCGACGCCAACGAAATGAAACCCAAACAATGGAACAATAAAACCCGCGGGCCGCAACCTAACGCGCGAAAAAAAAAACGAATTTAATGGAACTATAGGCGAATTTAATTGAACGTATGGCGAATTTCAAGCGATTTTGTTCAGAAAAAAATCGAATTCGACTTGAAATTCGAGTTCGCCATTAAATTCGGCAAACTCGAACGAATATGTTCGTTTGCCATTGAAATTCGCCGAAGTTCGAATTTAATGGTTGAAATTCGGCGAATCTGGTGACTTAGGTCGCATCGGCAAGTGTATCGACGATTTAAGTAAAGGCCCTGGGCATCAGCGATAAGCGATTGCGATTAGATCGCATCGCTATATCGCAGCGGAGCAGCACCAAGGGGCGAGGCCTATGCACAGGTATATGTGCGATGGGATAACCGGACCCGACGATTATATATAGGATATTTGATAATATTTCAGGTCTGCAGGTAGGCTAGTTTCAATGCATTTTAATGTATTTTCATTATTTAACGAAATACGAAGGGGAATTGGGCAGCGCCGATAGCGATGAAGCTCGAACCCGAAAGGGTCCGGAAAGTGAAATATATATATAATTTGAGATCTGTAGAAAGCCATTTTTAGTGTATTTCGCATATTTTCATTATTTAACGAAGTACAAGGGGAGATAAGGAGCGGCATCGATGCGATGAGGCCGGACCCGAAAGGGTTCGAGAATGAAATATATAAATATTTCAGGTCCGCCAAGGTCGGTTTTTCATAGTTTCCAATGTTTTCAACATATTTCCAATATAAAGGGAAAATCACAAAACCAACAGGATTTCGGGAGAGCCAAAGGCGATAAGTGGTTTAGGCCAAGCTCCGCCCAAAGCCATATAGCGGCCGCCATGTGTCCAGGATGAGGAGAGAGAAAACCACCCTCATCGGGTGGTTAACTCCAGTACAAAAGAGCCGCCTGAAATGGATCACCACCGTTGGATCTAGAACTCTCAGATCAACGGTGGAGATGTGATATCACCCCATAGGCGGACCCGATAGATATATATCCCATTTTTTAGGACTTTTGAAGTCCGAAAAGGACAGAGAGGGGCGGGATTTCTCAATATTGCTGTGTTTTCTGTTTAAAACAGAAACAGTATGGCAGCGTTGTTCTGTGTTAACAGAAAGCATGCATTGCTAAACATTTGAAAGGGCCACAGCACGCGCAGCTCATCCCAAACCTACAAAGCAGTCGTGGAGTAGCACAGCGCGACATAGCACGCCCAACACAGCCACAACAACAGAGATCATGGAGCAGACAGCGCAGCGAGCCCGAAACAGAAATATCATGGGCATCAACAGCGCAACACAGCCCGAAACAGAATCTGTCATGAAGCATCAACAGCGCAGCCAAATCAGCCCAAACGATGATGTAGCATCCATGGCACGAGAGAGCTCCCTGCCAGCGCAGCTAAAATATCTGAATGCGGTTGTTCTTCTGTCAGAAGAAGAGACCCCCGCCCATGCGTGCCTAGTCATGGCATCAGGTTGTTGAAAAGACAGGAAGGATAAATTAAGTGTTAAGCTATGGTATGTTCTATGCTTATAACAGTTTACTTCTTTTTCTTATTATATTCCACCGATTAGCAATCACATGTACATAAAGTAAAGTGCAGATAGAACATTAAACGATCGACAGAAAACAAGCCAAGACAAGAGACACAAGATGTGGCGGCTAGCCAGGGACAAACCCCACAATGTGTGGGGAAACCCTTTGATCAAATCTTCTTTTATCTTCAATAATTCAGCAGAGAGAAATAGTACAATAAATCTGATTCATATCAACAGTAGCAAACCCTAGATCAGTAGCATCAGCATTAGCGGCTTCATTATCAAACTAGGGCAGACCATATCTCACAAACCGACAGTCAGATTGACTTCATTCCACCACCAAAAGTTTCGGCTTCCAGAGGAGGTTCAAATGAACCTACAGCGCAGTTCATATGAGGAGATCTTCTAGGCCACGCAAGTCAATCTTTACTTCTGCAGTTGCAGCTTCAGTTTCAGCAGTTTTCGGCTTCAAACTAGGGCAGTCGATATCTTGCAAACCGTTCGTCGGATTGACTTCATTCCACCACCAAAAGTTGCGGCTTTCAAAGGAGGTTCAGATGAACCTACAACGCAGTTCCAAAGAGGATATTTCTAGGCCACGCAAGTCAATCTTTACTTCTACAGTTGCAGCTTCAAATTCAACAGCTTCCGGCTTCACATGTGTGAGAGAGAGAGACCCATTTCAGCGCAGAGAAGAGACTCATATCTGCGCAGTAGAGAGAGAGAGATGTGATGAGATGAGTGAGTCCAAATGAGGAAAAGTCCTCTTATATTTATACACAACGTTGGTGGGTGAATAGATGCGACTGTTGGGCTTCTGAGCCTACATGAGTTGTAGGCCAGCTTGATAATAATTCCATAATCAAAATAAATTCATATCTCCATGAATACTTATCGGAATCGGATGATCGTTATATCAATCTTACACCTCTCGACGAGAGGAATCTAATAAAAATATTATCAGCCATGAATAAGATGACCCACATGAAGTTTTGCCCTGGTTGCCAATTTTAACACTCCCTCTCAACCATGGAGAACTTCATCTGCAATCTGTCTATCGGTCGTTACTGTTCATCCATCAAATGCACTGCCCTGTACAGCCTGACCCTTGCCCTGCTCTGCTCTATTCTGCTTGTTTTGCTTTGTCTTGTTCTGCCCTGCATTGATCTGTACTGTTTTGTTCTGTTCTGCTCTGCTCTTGCATTGTTCTGTTCTACTCTGCTTTTGTCTGAATTATGAAGAGAAGAAATGATCGAGGATGTATCATACTGACTCAAAGTCAGTCTCAGAGTATGTACCACTGGTCCCAGACCAGTCTCAACCAACCCAAAGTCAGCGTCATAGTGAGTACAACTCCAATGGTCCCAAACCAATATCATCCTCCACTGACTCAAAGTCAGTCTCAGAGTATGTACCACTGATCCTAGACCAGTCTCAACCGACCCGAAGTCAGCGTCATAGTATGGTACAACTCCTACCACTGGTCCCAGACCAGTATCATTGATCCCAGATCAATGGAGGTCATCCTAACGTAGGGAGTACGGTAGTTACAACGATGCGTCCATCGGTACTACTATGGTCCCTAACTTCATTTCCCTGCTCATTGATCAGATGAGAGGTACTTCCCATGAGTCCCAGACTGCATGGGTAGGATGCCTCGACAGGAGAACTAATCAATCATGTCCTCACAGGAGAACACATCAATCTTGCTACAATTGCCATGGAGAACACATCAATCCAGGCCTCACAGGAGAACACATCAATCCTGCTACAATTGCCATGGAGAACACATCAATCCAGGTCTCACAGGAGAACTAATCATCCTACTACACAGGAGAGCGAATCAACCTGTTCCACAAGAGAGCGAATCATCTTGTCCCACAAGAGAGCGAATCATCTTGTTCCAGTGTGCACCACCAGGGGAGGGTGAGTCACCCTGTGGTCATATGTTGCTCCAGTAGGAACCGCAAGCCCTCAGAGCTCCCAGAGCTCAATGTATGCAACATGCAGGACCCTTGTACAAGGGTTTCTTGCCGACTCCAAGTCGTTTGGGAAAATCACAGATTAGATCTTTCCTCGGGGCTTTGACAAGGTGTATCCACCTGTACATCATCTTAATGTGATGGAGCTTCCTTGCTCATCGACTTACCATATCCCAGATGATGTCTATCTGTTGGAGCGAAATATGGGATTCCTCAATAATCGAATCCCATCTCTGGTTGTTACAGAGAATCACAGTGGTATCCAATGTAAATCCAAACAGCTCACTGAAGAGCTTTCGCAACCAGACTACCTCACACGAGGTTATTCTAGCAACAATATATCTTGCTTTGGCGGTGCTCAAAGCCACCGACTTTTGCTTTCTGCTCATCCAGGATATCGAAGCAGATCCCAAGGTGAAACAGTACCGGGAAGTGCTCTTACGGTCCACCACACTGCCTGCCCAATCAACATCAGTATATCCAAGTAGTCTCACATCTCCGACAGTGTATCTTAATCCATGAGAGATTGTGTCCTGAAGACATCTCAGAAGATTCCTGGCATCAATCCAATGAGGCTCAACCAAATATGAGCTCACAATGCTAACTGCAAAACATATGTTCAGACGAAGGTTCACCAAGAACATCAATGCGAATGAGTTTTTGAAACTCAGAGGCATTTCCCAAGTCTGGTCCGACATCACTACCATATAACTTCTAAAAGTTAAGATCCTCGAGGTAGTCACAGGCTTGCAATCCGTCATACCGAATCTTTCCAATATATTTACCACATATTTTCCTTGAGATAGGAAAATTTCTCCTGGCTTTTGCCACACTTCAAGTCCTAGGAAGTAGTGCATCAGTCCTAGGTCCTTCATTTCAAATTCAGAGGCCAGCTCCCTCTTACATTTGTGAATGAGAGGGTTTGCACCTGTTAGAAAGAGGTCATCCACATACAACACCAGTATGAGAGGCTTGTCATCTTCAACCTTAAAGTAAAGGTTAGGATCGGCTTCACTCCTAGTGAATCCCAGCTTCATCAAGTAGCTATCGATCCTCTCATACCATGCTCGGGGAGCTTGCTTCAGCCCATAGAGAGCTTTCTTCAACCTGCATACATGAGATTTTCGATCATAAATCTCAAATCCTTCGAGTTGCTCCATGTAGACCTCTTCTTTGATCGAGCCATGCAAGAACGCAGTCTTGACATCCATCTGATGTAGGTTCCATCCTTGTGAAGCGGCAAGGGCTATGATCGAGCGGATGGTCGTATATCTGGCAACAGGTGCAAATATCTCATCATAGTCTATACCTTCCTTTTGGGAGAAATCTCGAGCAACAAAACGAGCCTTATACTTTTCCGTGCTTCCATCTGCTGCATGCTTTATCTTGTAAAGCCATTTGGAAGTAACAACAGTCTTGTCCTGGGGTCTGGGAACTACTTCCCAAACATCATTCTTTATGATAGACTCATATTCTTCGATCATAGCATCCTTCCATACTTGATGCTTGACGGCATCTGAGAATGACGAAGGCTCATTTTGTATGATCGTGCTCATGATGGTCAGGTATCCTTGATACCTATAGGTTTCTTACTTTCACGAAAGGTTCCTCGGGGTGCAGCATGTCCTTCAGCATCATCAAGTAACCCCTTAAACCATGAAGGCCTCTTCCTAGAAGAGGAAGGCTCGTATGGAGGAGGATCAATCAGATCCATGGGTTCTTCTACATCAGGAATTGATTCATCATCCTTTTCTTTCGATTCCCTAGTGTCGGCTTCTTGAGTGCTCCTCAAAGTCGGAAGATTGATCACCTTGATGAGAACCATATCTTCGTCAAAAGTGACATCATGACTAATTATGACTTCCCTTTGACCGGCTACATAGATTCTATAGCCTTTAGTATTTTCACCATAGCCCATGAAAATTCCCTTCTTTCCAGATGCTCCCAATTTATTTTTTTCTCTTTCGGCACATGAAAGTATACAGGGCTTCCAAAAATTTTAAAATGAGAAACATCAGGTTTCTTACCGGTGAATTTTTCTTCAGGAGTCTTGGAACCCAATGCTTGATGAGGGCATCGATTTTGTACATCTACGGCAGTGTTTGCAGCTTCAGCCCATAGAAACTTAGGAAGACTTTGATCATGTAGCATGGCCCGGACAGCTTCCATCATCGTGTGGTTCTTCCTTCCCACCATACCATTCTGCTCAGGAGTATGTGGTGTAGTAGTCTCCCTCTTAATGCCAACCTCAGGTATGCCTGAGTAAACCAATTGTAATATATCGGAGGTCTTGCTTTGGCTTGAGGGGAATGGTCCCCTTTTGAGCTTTCCTTTGGCACATCCCGGACATACACCTTCTTTCTCTACTTGGAATTCGGACATCCCTGTTACCATCTGTCTTACATCGGGTAGAGCTTTGTAATGAAGGTGGGTAAACCTCCGATGCCAAAGTTCAGACTGAAGAGATGTGTCATAAGACATGACACCTAGTAGACTTCCATCGACCTGATATAATGAATCAAAACTAAACCCAAGTGTAAAGGCATATTTAACATTATTTTTCCATATACGTACCTTGCCATCGCTGAAGGTTACCTTGTAGCCTTTGTCTTCCGTTGCCGAGATGGACACTAGGTTCTTTTTGAGGTTAGGTGCATTTCATACATCCTATAATTTCTAGCCTTCTTGAATGTTTGTCCTCTTCCTTGATTCCCAGCTCTCCTCTTACCTTTGCTGTTGAATTTGTCATTCCTTTGATTGCCATCAGAGGGATTTCGAGTTGCACCACTGCATACTGTACCATGCTTCTCTAATCATGATTATCATCATGCTGCCCATGTCCATGATTTTATCCATCATAATGCTGCTCAAACTAGTGTGCATCATCATCATGCTATCCTATATGTCCATGATCTCATGTTGCCCTTTATGTCCATGATCTCATTTACCATGATGCTCATGACCTCATACATAGTGACTTGCTTTATCGCAAATGTAACATCGTCATTTTCTTTTAGCCTTAGGTCCAGCCTTTCCTTTTGATTTAGTCCCGAATTATTTATTTCTTTGCATGAGAAGAAAAAACAGCAGGAGGACCTTTAGGCAAGGGCATTTCCTGCTCTTCTACCCTTGTTTGTTCTTGAATGCATCTAGCCATTAATTCCTCGAAACTAGGAATTACATTATTGTTCAGAAGAGTAGTCCTGAACACATTCCATTCAGATAGTAATCCTCCGAGAGTTGAGAGTGCCATTTCTATGTTAGTAATGGTTTCCCCAATAGATAGGAGATCGTTCTTGATCTCGGTGATTCTTAAGAAGTATGCTTGCATACTTCCATCTTTACCCTTCTTGATTTCCCTCAACTTATTTCTAAGAAACAAAACTTGATTTGCATCATTAACTTTAAATAAACTCACCAGTCTTTCGTAGATTTCTTTGGAGGTGTCTAGATCAGAGATGTAGGCCACCAAGTGCTTGTCGATAGAATCCCGGATGATCTTCTTTGTTTTGACTTCTCCATTTTTCCATTTGTTCCAGGTAGCAGCAGATGCATTTGATGAAGGCTCAACAATATTGCCTCTTACATGGTCCAGCACTCCTTGATCTTCAAGGGTTAGATCGATAGACATCTTCCATCCGTGATAGTCAGCTTTCTCACGGAGCTTGTCTTCGGCAGGAAAGAGTGTTGAGGACTCCATAGTTCTTTTAGGATAGCCTTGCCAATCTTCTCTTCAATGATTGCTCTTGCTCTTGCTTAGGCTTTGTCTTCACCTCAGCTCTGATACCATGTTAAGTTATGGTATGTTCTATGCTTATAACAGTTTACTTCTTTTTCTTATTATATTCCACCGATTAGCAATCACATGTACATAAAGTAAAGTGCAGATAGAACATTAAACGATCGACAGAAAACAAGCCAAGACAAGAGAAACAAGATGTGGCGGCTAGCCAGGGACAAACCCCACAATGTGTGGGGAAACCCTTTGATCAAATCTTCTTTTATCTTCAATAATTTAGCAGAGAGAAATAGTACAATAAATCTGATTCATATCAGCAGTAGCAAACCCTAGATCAGTAGCATCAGCATTAGCGGCTTCATTATCAAACTAGGGCAGACCATATCTCACAAACCGACAGTTGGATTGACTTCATTCCACCACCAAAAGTTTCGGCTTCCAGAGGAGGTTCAGATGAACCTACAGCACAGTTCAGATGAGGAGATCTTCTAGGCCACGCAAGTCAATCTTTACTTCTGCAGTTGCAGCTTCAGTTTCAGCAGTTTCCGGCTTCAAACTAGGGCAGTCGATATCTTGCAAACTGTTCGTCGGATTGACTTCATTCCACCACCAAAAGTTGTGGCTTTCAAAGGAGGTTCAGATGAACCTACAGCGCAGTTCCAAAGAGGAGATCTTCTAGGCCACGCAAGTCAATCTTTACTTCTGCAGTTGCAGCTTCAAATTCAACAGCTTCCGGCTTCACATGTGTGAGAGAGAGAGACCCATTTCAGCGCAGAGAAGAGACTCATATCTGCGCAGTAGAGAGAGAGAGATGTGATGAGATGAGTGAGTCCAAATGAGGAAAAGTTCTCTTATATTTATACACAACGTTGGTGGGTGAATAGATGTGATTGTTGGGCTTCTGAGCCTACATGAGTTGTAGGTCGGCTTGATAATAATTCCATAATCAAAATAAATTCATATCTCCATGAATACTTATTAGAATCGGATGATCTTTATATCAATCCTACACCTCTCGACGAGAGGAATCTAATAAAAATATTATCAGCCATGAATAAGATGACCCACATGAAGTTTTGCCCTGGTTGCCAATTTTAACATTAAGACACTTAGAGCTTCTGAGAGCTCAGGAGCATTGTAAAGAGCTATAAATAGCTGAAAGTAAGATGTAATACAGATTCAACTTCTGGAGATTGTTGCTACTCTGTTCCTTCAAGCTTCTCATCTTCATTCTAGCAATATAAGCTTCTTTTGCTATTATATGTTCAATGTCCATTTTCTTTGTTGTTCTATGCTTGCACTTGAATAGGTTATTCATGTTTTCTGTTGTGTCTAATGCCAGATAATTGTCATCTTATCTTTGCATTGATAAATTAGATTTGCAAGTCTCATTTACTTCCTGTAGCTGGCCATTCATATGTGTTTATGTATGCAATCTGCTGGTACAGTCAGTGTTCTCCATCTATCCATTGAATCTATAAATTATTGAGCATTAGTGGTCTAAAGCCTTGTATTGTTGAGAGTGTTCATGCATATCTTGAGTGAGAATAGCGCTGAAATGGTTATCTGACTTGATCCAAACCATCATCCATTCCAATAGTTCAAAGAACAATATTGAAGATTATATGTTACCAAGCATCTCTGAGCTGCAACCTAGGAGAGTTTCCTGGAGTGATAACAAGCCCTAACACAATTGAGGAACAAACGACTTCCTACAGGAGAATATAATAAGCTAAACTAAAGAAAATTCGACCTTGCAGAATCCTCAGGAAATTCTCAAATAATGACAAGATAGAGTTGCCACCAAGGATTGGCATCTCTCCCATTTTTAATGTGGCAGACCTGTATAGATATGAACCAAATGAGACAGCTCAACCAACAGATGACAGTGAAAAGTAACAGTTTCAGTGGAAGAAACAATTGCTAGCCGTAGAGCCTTTACAGCCAAAGAGGATTTTGGACAATATTAATCAAGAAGACAAGGGACAAAGAATATTACAAGTGCCTAGTAAAGTGCAAGAACCACTCAATAGCAGACGCTACTTGGATGACTGCTAAATTATGTTAATTTATGGTATGTTCTATGCTTAGTGCAGTTTACTTCGATTTCTTCTTATTAGCACAGTTTAGCAATCACATAAACATAAAGTAAAATGCTGATATAACATTAATAGATCAACATAAAACAAGCCAAGACAAGAGACACAAGATGTGGCAGCTAGCCAGGGACAAACCCCAATGCGGGGAAACCCTTTGATCAATTATTCTTTAATCTTCAATAGTTCAGCAGAGAGAAATAGTACAAATTCAGAAATCTGTAATTTTATGACAGCACCAACAAACCCTAAATCAGCAAAGTCAAATCTAGTGAAATAGCCCCGGATTGACCTCTAGTCAACCTTGAAGAACTTGGTCTTCAACAGCAAACTTCGACAGCCCAAAACAGCCCTTGGTCAGCAGTCAAAGATCAGTAGTCTGCGGTCAGCCCTAACCAGTCAACGTTGGTCAACACTTTCGTCAACGCAACATTTAGTAGCCCAACACTTGGTCAACGTAGCCCTAGAAAAGTCAACACTGCCCAAAAAGTCAACGTTGCCCTAAATAGAAAATGCATCCTTCACTTGCACGTGTGAGAGAAGCTGCTCCTTCGCTGGCCCAATGAGATGAGGAGAGAGAAGATGAGTGTTGAGATGATGATGAAATGAGGCACAATGTCTCCTTGCTTTATATGCAACGTTGAGGTAAAGCTGGGGGTGTGCCACACACTTTATCTTGCTAGCCGACCTTGACAAATTGTCAAGTATATAAAAATAAATTCATATCTCCATAAATACATGTCGAAATCGGATGATCATTAGATCAATCCTACACCTCTCGACGAGAGGAATCAAGGAAAAATATCAGTTGCCATAAATAAGATGATCCACGTGGAGTTTGCCCCTAGTTGCCAATTTTAACACTCCCTCTCAACTAGGGAAAACTCCATCTGCTAATCCGTCTGACCGTCGGTACTATCTCTACCATCAAATGCACTACCTTGCACTGCTTTACTCTACTCTGCTCTGCTGATCAATGAAGAAGAAGAAATGATCAAGGATGTATCATACCATCCTTACTGACCCGAAGTCAGTCCCAAAGTGTGTGTTATACCACTCTCACTGATCCCAGATCAATTTCATTGATCCCAGATCAATGGAGGTCATCCTAGCATAGGGAGTATGATAGATACAACGATGCGTCTATCGATAGTACTACTATGGTCCCTAACCCCATTTCCCTGCTCATTGATCAGATGAGAGGTACTTGCCATGAGTCCCAGACTGCATGGGTAGGATGCCTCGACAGGAGAACTAATCATCCTATCCCTAAGTCGCCATGGGGTATCACAGGGGAAGGTTGAACCTTTTACCCTGTACATAGAGCACCACTAGGGGAGGGCGAGTCGCCCTATGGTCGCATGACGCTCTAAGAAGTACCCCAAGCCCCCCGGAGCTCCCAGAGCTCAATGTATGCATCATACACGACCGTCATGAGAGGGTCTCTCAACGACACCAAGTCGTTCTCAGAAAATCAAGAATTTGACCTTTCCTAGGGGCTTTGTCAGTATGTCGGCGACCTGCTCATCTATATTGATATGTTGGAGCCTTCTTGCTCCCCACTGCACCATATCCCAAATATAGTGGTACCTGATATCAATATGCTTGGAGCAATCATGAAATACGGGATTATCTGATAAACGAATCCCTCTCTGGTTGTCACACAGGATCACAGTAGTATCCAATGTAAATCCAAACAGCTCATTTAAGAGCTTCCACAACCAGACCGCCTCACAAGAGGCCATACTCGTAGCAATGTACTCTGCCTCAGCGGTGCTCAAAGCTGCCGACTTCTGCTTCCTGCTCATCCAGGATATCAAGGCAGATCCCAAAGAGAAATAGCACCCGAAAGTGCTCTTTCGGTTCACCACACTCCCTACCCAATCAGCATCGGTATATCCATGTAGTCTCACATCTCCGACAGCGTATCTCAACCCATGAATGATTGTGCCACGAAGGTATCTCAACAGATTCTTGGCACCAATCCAATGTGTGTGGTGAGGCTCAACCATATGTTGACTCAACGTGTTGACTGCAAAACATATGTCCGGATGGGAGTTCACCAAGAACATCAATGCTCCGATGAGTTGACGATACTTGATAGCATTTTGTAGAACAAGTCCGGCAGCACTACCGCTTAACTTCTTGAAGTCAAGCTCCATCGGGGTAGTCACGGGCTTGCAATCCACCATACCGAATCTCTCCAATATGTTCACCACATATTTTCCTTGAGAAAGGAAGATTTCCCTTGGCTTCTGCCAGACTTCTAGTCCTAGGAAATAGTACATCAGTCCCAAGTCCTTCATCTCAAACTCAGAAGTCAACTCCCTCTTACATTTGTGAATGAGAGGGTCTACACCTATCAGAAAGAGGTCGTCAACGTACAGCACCAGTATGAGAGGTTCGTCATCTTCAACCTTAAAGTAAAGGTTAGGGTCGGCTTCACTCCTAGAGAATCCCAACTTCATCAAGTAGCTATCGATCCTCTCATACCACGCTCGGGTGCTTGCTTCAACCCATAGAGGGCTTTCCTCAACCTACACACGTGAGATTCCCAATCATGAATCTCAAATCCTTTGGGTTGTTCCACATAGACTTCCTCTTTGATCGAACCATGCAAGAACACGGTCTTGACATCCATCTGATGTAGGTTCCATCCTTGCAAAGCAGCAAGGGCTATGATCGAGCGGATGGTGGTATATCGAGCAACAGGTGCAAATATCTTGTCATAGTCTATACCTTCCTTCTGAGAGAAGCCACAAGCGACAAAACGAGCCTTGTACTTTTCAGCACTTCCATCAACTCCATGCTTTATCTTGTAAAGCCATTTTGAAGAGACAACTGCTTTGTCCTAGGTTCTAGGGACCACATCCCAGACATTGTTCTTCATGATGGACTCATATTCCTCAGTCATAGCATCCTTCCATACTTGATGGTCAACAGCTTCTACGAACGACGAAGGCTCATTTTGAATGATCGTGCTAATGATGGTCAGGTATCCCTGATACCTGGTCGGCTTCTTACTTTCACGGAAAGTCCCTTTGGGTACAATGTGTCCTTTGGCATCATCAAGTGTCCCCCTAAGCCATGAAGGCCTCTTCCTAGAAGAGGAAGGTTCTTGCGGAGGGGGATCAATAGGATCCATCGGTTCTTCTACATCGGGTATCATCTCATCTTCATTTTCCTCTGGTTTCCTGGTCACAGCGTCTCCAAATTTCCTCAGTATAGGAAGATTGTCAACTTTGTTAAGAGCCATATCTTCGTCAAAGGTGACATCATGGCTAATCTCGACATCCCTTTGATCAACCACATAGATTCTATAGCCCTTAGTATTTTTGCTATAGCCCACGAAGATTCCTTTCTTTCCGGATGCACCCAATTTATTCATTTTCTCTTTCAGCACATGAAAATATACAAGACTTCCAAAAATTCTAAAATGAGATACGTCAGGTTTCTTACCAGTGAACATTTCTTCGGGAGTCTTGGAACCCAATGCTTGATGAGGGCATCAGTTTTGCACATATACGGCGGTATTCGCAGCTTCGGCCCATAGAAACTTCGGAACCCTTTGATCATGGAGCATAGCATGGAAAACTTCCACAATCGTACGATTCTTCCTTTCCGCCACACCACTTTGCTCAAGAGTATATGGTGTTGTAGTCTCCCTCTTAATACCAGCCTCTTTGCAAAAGTCATGGAACTCATTGGATTCATACTCAGTCCTTAAGATTTTGACCTTCTTTTCGATTTGATTCTCAATCAAGGCTTTGAAGTGACGAAACGAGGAGAACACTTCATCCTTCTTTTTCAAGAAGTATATCCAAGTCTTGTAAGAATAATCATCAATAAAGGTGAGGTAATATAAATATCCTCCCAAGGAATTCACAAGAATCATACCAAATATGTCTGAGTGAACCAACTGCAATATATCGGAGGTATTGCTATGGCTTGAGGGGAATGGTCCCCTTTTGAACTTTCCTTCAATACATCCAGGACATACACCTTCTTGCTCTAATTTGAACTCGGGCATCCCGGTCACCATTTGTCTCACATCTTGTAGAGATTTATAATGAAGGTGGGCAAACCTCTGATGCCATAGTTCGAACTGAAGAGATGTGTCACAAGTCATGACACCTAACGGACTTCCTCCGACATGATATAAAGAGTCAACCCTAAACCCAAGAAAGAAAGCATCTTTGAAATCCTTTTTCCATACATGTACCTTGCCATCGATGAAGGCCACCTTATAGCCTTTGTCTTCCATTGCTGAAAGGGACACCAGGTTCATTTTTAGATCAGGTGCATATAGGGCTTCTTGCAAATGAATTGTATTACCTTGATTCAATTGTAGAGATGTTGACCTAGGTTGTCATTGATGTCAATATGGCAATATTCTAGAAACTAGATGACAATATGAAGCCAAGGGGCAGCAAAGCAAATCCATGAAGAGAGAGGAGCAAGGCCATCAAGATAGCCAAGCCATAAGCAAGAGGAGCTACAATAGGAGCCGCATATATATGTAATATATATATGCCAAAACTGAGTTCTCAGAGCTACAAGAGCAAACAGAGGGAGCATAATAGAGCATATATATATGCCATATATATGCCAAAGAAGAACAGAGCCCTGGGAGGCAGCACACAGAGCTATCGGATCCACAGAGGAAGCAGACAGAGGTTTCGGGAGCAAACAGAGCTATCGGAGCTATAGAGGAACCATATATATATGCCATATATAAGCGTAAACAGAGCCATACCGGAGGAGCATAAACAAAGCCTACCAGAGGAGTATTACAGCGGAGCAGTATATAATATTTGGAGGAGCCACATGGAACCGATAGAAAGCATATGAGAGCACATATCACATATCACATATATATGCATGCATTTAACAGCTATCGAGAGCTATCAAAGCCATATATGCCACAGATAACACTACGGGAGCAGAAATCACATGTATGTGTGAAAATACACTATCAGGAGCCATCGGGAGGATATGTAAGCGGAATACACCATCGGGAGCAGAACTCAGATATATATATATATATACACATTTACACTATCGAGCCCGTAAAACCGGTGTACGCATGCTTTAACACTATCGGCGGATAGAAAGCCCATATACATAGGCTTAACAAGTTAACACACTATCCGAGGGGGAATACTTGGCTCTAGGGCAAATACACTATCGAAGGCAGATTGCGGACTTGAAACCTTATACACGAGAGCGATGAGTCATATCAGGTCCGATACCTCATATCGCATTGCTATGAGTGGTCTATGTTAACGTCAAGCCCTGAACCCTTGCGACTTGTGATCGCCGATAGCGATTATCGCATCGGCACTTCAAAAGCGGGGGCTACAATATGTCAAGCAGTCCATTGCAATCGCCGTTAGCGATATCGCATCAGATCTCCGCCAAGGGCAACCCCCAATTGCGATAAAGCATGTGGACCCGCCTAAACATTGTAACATGGCCGTTGGTTGTCGGCCATCGACAATGCCATGGTCTCAACGTATAAAGGATCCCCAGAAGCCTTAAGCGTCGATTGTGATTATGCTGTGGACCCGATACAGTTTAGATGCAGGTATAATATACCCTGAAGTCCGCCTTTTAGTCTTTTGGAATGTTTTTGCTCTTATTTCCTGTATATTTGCATATTTGGCCTGCGCAGGGTTTTGGAGACAGAGATACATTGAGGAATGATCCCGATAGCTCAGAAGGCTAGAATCAAGCCGATTGAGATTGTGATAGGGCGTGGCAGTTCCGTTAAACGAAACAGTCTCTGTGTATGTCCATAATGATTGAAAATGAGCACTGTTACAGTCTAACGTAAAACATGATTTCTTTGTGCATTTGTGGATCTCGCTTAAGAAGTTATGTGTCACAGGAGTGCTGGGGAGCACGAAGAGACAGAGAAAACCACAAAGACCGAGGAGGAAGCCAAAGGGCCAGCGAAGAGAGGAAACCGGAGACAGAGCCATGGGAATGTATATACAAAAAGAAAAAAAATAGAGAAGTTGTGTGGTTGAATGTTGTTGCTGGTGAACGCTGGTGAGTGTTGTTGAAGGCTGTTAAACGTTGTTGAAAAACTGGAAGAAACAGGGGCAACAGCAAGTCCAGTTGAACAGAGGGAAGCTGAAGGTCCAGCAGGACAGAAGGACGACGAAGGACCAGCAATGTATTAATCAGGTATAAAATGCACTTTGAAGAACAATTCTGTTATGCAACAAGTAAAGTTTTATCTGACATCATTTGAAAGGCGCAGTAGCCAGCACTGGTATTAAAGCATATGTGAATGTATTTCTGGGAAGTAAGATTGCAATAGCAGAGAACAGTGAGAAGCAGCCACACCTACAGCATTTCCTCTTACTGGTAGAACAAAGGCTTGAAATAAAGAAGTGGTTCTTGTGTAGAGCTTGGTTGCATTGATGTTGTAGCATGGAGACTACAATGGAGCTGTAAACAGACAGAACTCAATAATGAAGAGTTCTGAGACCAGAATATCACTATCAAATGTGCTTTGACAAAATTGGGTCGGAACCCTTGGGGCTGGTGCCTCAGGAGTAAGAAGGATTGGAGTCCTTGGGGCTAGTGCCTCAGAAGCAAGAAGGATTGGAGTCCTTGGGGGTTACTGCCTTAGAAGCAAGAAGGATTGGAGTCCTTGGGGGCTACTGCCTCAGAAGTAAGTAGGATAGGAGTCCTTGAGGTTGACACCTCAGAAGTAAGAGGAATTGGAATCTTTGGGATTGGTGCCCCAGAGATTGGAAGGATTGAAGTCCTTGGGAGTTGGTGCTCCTAAGTCCAAGACTAGTGCCTTGGCAAAATAAAGTTGGAGCTCTGGAAGTTGGAGCCTCACAAAAGTCCAAGTTGGTGCTTGGAAACTAATTGCAACCATCTATATATTGTATCTATTTTACTGCACAGTTTATATTAATAAAAGCATTTATTCTTGTTGTTCATCCTGTGTTCTGAATATATATTGTTTAACTAGTAGAACAATAGTCGGAAAAAGAAATACAGATTCACCCCCCTCTCAGTATTTCCAACAATTGGTATCAGAGCCAGTACCATCATTCAAAGTCTAACAGCTTGAAGTTTGATCTTTAGAACACAAATGGTGATTTCAAGGAAAAAAGCCTCCAATCCTCCTAAGGATGTGTCTTTCTCTATTGCTAAAATAGAAGACCATCAATTTGAGGAGGCTCCAAGGCTCAATGGGAACTTTAATATATGGGAAGCAAGAATGAGGAATTTCCTACAGACTCAAGGCATTGAAATCTGGAAATCAGTGATTGTTGATAGCAGGATGGATGAAGAATCCAAGAAGTACAATGCAAAAGGAATGAAGGCAATCTTGAATGGGCCACCTGATTCTATAAAGAACAATCTAGGAAAATGTTCATCGGCGAAAGATATATGGGACAAACTTCATGACCTTCACTCAAAAGGAGCATTGACCATGACCATCAGTCAAGAAGATGATGGAATTCAAGAAGGAGATCTTGAACCCATCATAGAAGCTGAAAATGAGAATGATGATATCAAGGCTAAAGCAGACCTAGAACATGAAGAGAATGAAAAAGACTTTGTAGAAGAACTCCTCGCTCAACTTATGATTGCCATGGAAGAGATTAACAATTTGAAAAAGGAAAATGAGGCACTTAAGAAGATAGCTCCAGTTTGTGACCAAGATCAAACAAGAAAGAAAATTGACCTCATCAAGTTTCAAGTACAAGAAAGGGATGAAGAGCTTGCCAAGCTTAAGAAGGAATTTGATCAAAGCAAAAGAAAGCATCAAGTAGAGGTCATATCCATGACAAATCAATTGAATAAAGCAAAGAAGCAAGAACATACCTTGTCAAGTCAACTTGAACAAACGCACAAGAGCTTGAACAAACTTGAAGAAGAGATTGGTCAATACAAGGTAGACGTCTCCTCTCTCAAGTCTCAATTACAAGAAGCAAGAAAACAAGCACAAGGAGCTGAAAAGACCATGGAAGCATTGGAATTCATAGAAGGACAGGTTGATGAAGCAGGAAAGGAAAGAAACACCATGATCTGTCAACTGAAAGCAAAGGATGAAGAAATCTTCAAAATGAAGTCAGATATCATCTCCCTTAAACTAGAAGCAGATGAAGCTACTCATATCAAGGAAGAAACTGAGGAACAACTTGCTAAGAAGAATAGTAAGTGTGAAATATTGGAAGAAGAGATTGTCTTCCTCAGAACAAAGGTTGAAGGGATGAACAAAATCATGAAGAGCTCTCAAGCCTTGGATGACATGCTCAGCTATCACAGATGTCCATCTGATAAATCGAGCCTCGGATATGCAGGTGAATCCTCAAACAAGAATGAAAATGCTTCAACCAAAAGAGATGTGAAGAAGCCAGAAAGAAATGGTGATGCTCCTAGCTCCAACAAAGGCAAGGAGAAAAATCAAGGGTACAATAGAAGAAATCCTGCTTCAAGAAGAAAACCAGCTCCAAGAAGAAATGTAGATGATGTCAAAGAGGCGAGAAGCAATGGTTATCATCAAAGGATCTCAAGGCAGAAAGGCTTCAGAAATACAAAACATCAAGGAAACCTTCATCTCCAAGGTACCAAAGTTTTTTTTTGGCTATTGTTATCCCTGTACAAATTTTGGTCACATGGCAAAACACTGTAAAGCATATCATAGAGATAGCTATTATAGTCCCCAACAATCTCCAAGAAACAATTTTGCAGGAAGAAATCATGAATTCTTATTCATTAACAATGTGGAATGCTTCAAGTGTCACAACATTGGTCATATGGCACGTGATTGTAACTTAACTTGGGCTCTTACACAAGCTAGAACCATGCAAAAGAAGAAAGTTACACAAGTATGGAGAAGGAAGGAAATACAATCCGAAAGTCCCTTGAGCTCTCCAGCCAACAGCATATGCCATTGGCCTGAATTTTGACAATCTAAGCATTCTATGAGAAGACTCTACCAAAAGGAGATGATGCATACAGTTAGGGGGAGCCTGTAATTCTTGATCATTATTGCTGAAGCTATTAGTGAAAGGGTCCTTATGAAATCCTTGTTGAACTATATTAACAGTCATTCTTTGATAAAGATCATTTCTCAGGGGTACTCCATTGAAGAATATGATCCTGTAACCATTCTTTGGACTATTGTTAAATATGCTTTCCACTTAATCACTAAGTATTATTTAAAGCAACAGAGAAAGTCATCTAATGCTAGAGAAAATAGGGCAAACAACTATGGTGTTGTTATCACAGAAGTTTATGTCTTAACTCAGGGATTTAATGAGAGAACAGATAAATTTTGAACACTAATAGAGGCAATCTTCAAACAGACAGATACATCTGGAATGAAGATTGAAATAAGAGAAGTTGGTAGCATATAACAAAACTGAAGCATTGCATGAAGATGCAAATCAGTAATTGGATTTAGAAGACAAGCATAGACTAGATATCTGAATCTGCTAGGGAAATAACATGGCAAAAGGCACAACCTCACTGAGAAAACATAGCAACAGTAAGGCACAACCTCTCACCATTTCACCCAAATGAAATGATGTTGAACACTGGATGGCAGTGATCTAAAGAGAAAACATAGCAACAGTAAGGCACAACCTCTCACCATTTCACCCAAATGAAATGATGTTGAACACTGGATGGCCGTGATCTAAAGAGAAGCACAGAGACACAAATCAACTCAGATCTGAAGAAAGATGGCAAGAAAGACAATCTCAGTGGCATTTTTCTCTACATTCAGACTATGAATGTCTCTCAATTCTGCCTATGGAGACAGCAATATGGATTGAAGCATAAAAGCCTGGACTTGGATACTTGGTGTATGGCCATTTGCAATCTGAATGAAAGCATTAAAGTAGAGCATCTTTAAGCATTGTTGAAGTCATGATAGAGTAGTTCCGAGACATGAAGAGAGAATAATGTGCTAATTGATGATAAAGCATCAATCCTTCTATCTTGAGTAAAAAAGAAGAAGAGCACTATGACAGGGGAAGTCACAAACCCATGAAGATCTACCATTCATGAAGAACAGAAGTAGTTTGATAGGGGGAGTCACAAAGCACTCCTTTGCCATTGATGTCAAAAGGGGAGAGAAGAAGAATATTGCCATCAATAACAAAGGGGGAGATTGTTGACCTAGGTTGTCATTGATGTCAATATGGCAATATTCTAGATACTAGATGACGATATGAAGCCAAGGGGCAGCAGAGCAGATCCATGAAGAGACAGGAGCAAGGCCATCAGGATAGCCAAGCCATAAGCAAGAGGAGCTACAGGAGGAGCCGCATATATATGTAATATATATATATGCCAAAACTGAGTTCTCAGAGCTACAGGAGCAAACAGAGCGAGCAAAATAGAGCATATATATATGCCATAGATATGCCAAAGAAGAACAAAGCCATGGGAGGCAGCACACAGAGCTATCGGCTCCAAAAAGGAAGCAGACAAAGGTTTCAGGAGCAAACAGAGCTACAGAGGAACCATATATATATGCCATATATAAGCATAAACAGAGCCATACCGGAGGGGCATAAACAGAGCCTACCAGAGGAGTATTACAGTGGAGCAATATATAATAATTGGAGGAACCACATGGAACCGATAGAAAGCATATGAGAGCACATATCACATATATATGCATACAGTTAACAGCGATCGGGAGCTATCGAAACCATATATGCCACAAATAACACTGCGGGAGCAGAAATCACATGTATGTGTGAAAATACACTATCGGGAGCCATCGGGAGGATATGGAAGCAGAATACACCATCGGGAGCAGACCTCATATATATATATATATATATATATATATATATACATTTACGCTATCGGGCCCGTAAAACCCGTGTATGCATGCTTTAACACTATCGGCGAATAGAAAGCCCATATACATAGGCTTAACACACTATCGGAGGCGGAAGACTTGGCTCTAGGGCAAATACACTATCGGAGGCAGATTGCGGACTTGAAACCTTATACACGGGAGCGGTGACTCATATCGGGTCCGGTACCCATATCGCATCGCTATGAGTGGTCTATGTTAACGTCAAGCCCTGGACCCTTGCAACTTGCTATCGCCAATAGCAATTATCGCATCGGCACTTCGGAAGCGGGCGCTATAATATGTCAAGTGGTCCATTGCAATCGCCGATAGCGATATCGCATCGAATCTCCGCCAAGCGCAACCCCCGATTGCGATAAAGCATGTGGACCCGCCTAAACATTGTAACATGGCCATCGGTCGTCGACCATCGGCAATGCCATGGTCTCAAGGTATAAAGGACCCCCGGAAGCCTTGAGCGCCGATTACGATTATGCTGTGGACCCGATACAGTTTAGATGCGGGTATAATATACCCTGTAGTTCGCCTTTTAGTCTTCTGGACTGCTTTTGCTCTTATTTCCTGTATATTTGCATATTTGGCCTGCGCGGGGTTTTGGAGACAGAGATAAGTTGAGGAATGCTCCCTATAGCTCAGAAGGCTAGAATCAAGCCGATTGCGATTACGATAGGACATGGCAGGTCCATTAAATGAAATAGTCCCTGTGTATGTCCATAATGATTGAAAATGAGCGCTGTTACAGTCTAACGTAAAACATGATTTCTCTGTGCATTTGTGGATCTCGCTTAAGAAGCTATGTGTCTCAGGAGTGCTGGGGAGCACGAAGAGACAGAGGAAACCACAGAGACCGAGGAGGAAGCCAAAGGGCCAGCGAAGAGAGGAAACCAGGAGATAGAGGCATGGGAATGTGTATACAAAAAGAAAAAAATAGAGAAGTCGTGTGGTTGAATGTTGTTGTTGGTGAACGCGGGTGAGAGTTGTTGAAGGCTGTTAAACGTTGTTGAAAAACTGGAAGAAACAGGGGCAACAGCAGGTCCAATTGAACAGAGGGAAGCTGAAGGTCCAGCAGGACAGAAGGACGACGAAAGACTAGCAATGTATTAATCAGGTATAAAATACACTTTGAAGAACAATTCTGTTATGCAACAAGTAAAGTTTTATCTGACATCATTTGAAAGGAGCAGTAGCCATCACTGGTATTAAAGCATATGTGAATGTATTTCTGGGAAGTAAGATTGCAATAGCAGAGAACAGTGAGAAGCAGCCACACCTGCAGAATTTACTCTTACTGGTAGAATAGAGGCTTGAAACAGAGAAGTGGTTCTCGTGTAGAGCTTGGTTGTCATTGATGTTGTAGCATGGAGACTACAGTGGAGCTGTAAACAGACAGAACTCAATAATGAAGAGTTCTAAGAGCAGAATATCACTATCAAATGTGCTTTGACAAGATTGGGTCGGAACCCTTGGGGCTGGTGCCTCAGAAGCAAGAAGGATTGGAGTCCTTGGGGGCTAGTGCCTCAGAAGCAAGAAGGATTGGAGTCCTTGGGGGCTGGTGCCTCAGAAGTAAGTAGGATAGGAGTCCTTGAGGTTGATGCCTCAGAAGTAAGAGGAATTGGAGTCTTTGGGATTGATGCCCCAGAGATTGGAAAGATTGAAGTCCTTGGGAGTTGGTGCTCCTAAGTCCAAGACTAGTACCTTGGCGAAATAGAGTTGGAGCCTCACAAAAGTCCAAGTTTGTGCTTGGCAACTAATTGCAACCATCTATATATTGTATCTACTTTACTGCACAGTTTATATTAATAAAATCATTTATTCTTGTTGTTCATCCTATGTTCTGAATATATATGTTTTAACTAGTAGAATCATAGTCGAAAAAAGAAACACTGATTCACCCCCCCCCCTCTCAGTATTTCCAACAATTGGTATCAGAGCCAATACCTTCATTCAAAGTCTAACAGCTTGAAGATTGATCTTTAGAACACAAATGGCGAAGTCAAGGAAGAAAGCCTCCAATCCTCCTAAGGATGTGTCTTTCTCTACTGCTAAAATAGAAGACCATTAATTTGAGGAGGCTCCAAGGCTCAATGGGAACTTTGATATATGGGAAGCAAGAATGAGGAATTTCCTACAGACTCAAGGGATTGAAATCTGGAAATCAGTGAATGTTGATAGCAGGATGGATGAAGAATCCAAGAAGTACAATGCAAAAGCAATGAAGGCAATCTTGAATGGGCTACCTGATTCTGTAAAGAACAATCTAGGAAAATGTTCATCAGCGAAGGATATATGGGACAAACTTCATGACCTTCACTCAAAAGGAGCATTGACCATGACCATCAGTCAAGAAGATGATGGAAATAAAGAAGGAGATCCTGAACCCATCATAGAAGCTGATAATGAGAATGATGACATCAAGGTTAAAGTAGACCTAGAAGATGAAGAGAATGAAAAAGACTTTGTAGAAGAACTCCTCGCTCAACTTATGACTACCATGGAAGAGATTAACAATTTGAAAAAGGAAAATGAGGCACTTAAGAAGATAGCTCCAGTTTGTGACCAAGGTCAAACAAGAAAGAAAGTTGACCTCATCAAGTTTCAAGTACAAGAAAGGGATGAAGAGCTTGCCAAGCTTAAGAAGGAATTTGATCAAAGCAAAAGAAAGCATCATGAAGAAGTCATATCCATGACAAATCAATTGAATAAAGCAAAAAGGCAAAAAGGTACCTTGTCAAGTCAACTTGAACAAAGGCACAAGAGCTTGAACAAACTTGAAGAAGAGATTGGTCAATACAAAGTAGAGGTCTCCTCTCTCAAGTCTCAACTACAAGAAGCAAGAAAACAAGCACAAGGAGCTGAAAAGACCATGGAAGCATTGGAAGTCATAGAAGGACAGGTTGATGAAGCGGGAAAGGAAAGAAACACCATGATCTGTCAACTGAAAGCAAAGGATGAAGAAATCTTCAAAATGAAGTCAGATATCATCTCCCTTAAACTAGAAGCAGATGAAGCTACTCGTATCAAGGAAGAAACTAAGGAACAACTTGCTAAGAAGAATAGTAAGTGTGAAAGATTGGAAGAAGAGATTGTCTTCCTCAGAACAATGGTTGAAGGGATGAACAAAATCTTGAAGAGCTCTCAAGCCTTGGATGACATGCTTAGCTATCACAGATGTCCATCTGATAAATCAAGCCCCGAGAATGCAAGTGAATCCTCAAACAAGAATGAAAATGCTTCAAATAAAAGAGATGTGAAGAAGCCAGAAAGAAATGGTGATACTCCTAGCTCCAGCAAAGGCAAGGAGAAAAATCAAGGCTACAATAGAAGAAATCCTGCTCCAAGAAGAAAACCAGCTCCAAGAAGAAATGTAGATGATGTCAAAGAGGCGAGAAGCAGTGGTTATCATCAAAGGATCTCAAGGCAGAAAGGCTTCAGAAATACATCAAAGAAACCTCCATCTCCCATTTTTTGGCTATTGTTGTTCCTGTACAAACTTTGGTCACATGGAAAAGCACTGTAAAGCATAACATAGAGATAGATATTATAGTCCCCAACAATCTCCAAGAAACAATTTTGCAGGAAGAAATCATGGATTCTTATTCATGAACAATGTAGAATGCTTCAAGAGTCACAACATTGGTCATATGGCATGTGATTGTAACTTAACTTGGGCTCCTACAGACTTACACAAGCTAGAATCATGCAAAAGAAGAAAGTTACACAAGTATGGAGAAGGAAGGAAATACAATCCGAAAGTCCCTTGAGCTCTCCAGCCAACAGCATATGTCATTGGCCTGAATTTTGACAATCTAAGCATTTTATGAGAAGACTCTGCCAAAAGGAGATGATGCATACAGTTAGGGGGAGCCTGTAATTCTTGATCATTATTGCTGAAGCTATTAGTGAAAGGGTCCTTATGAAATCCTTGCTGAACTATATTAACAGTCATTCTTTGATAAAGATCATTTCTCAGGGGTACTCCATTGAAGAATATGATCCTGTAACCATTCTTTGGACTGTTGTTAAAGATGCTTTCCACTTAATCACTAAGTAGTATTTGAAGCAACAGAGAAAGTCATCTAATGCTAGAGAAAATAGGGCAAACAACTATGGCGCTATTATCACAGAAGTTTATATCTTAACTCATGGATTTAATGAGAGAATAGATAAATTATCTAATAGAGGCAATCTTCAAACAGACAGATACATCTGGAATAAAGATTGAAATAAGAGAAGTTGGCAACATATAACAAAACTAAAGCATTGCATGAAGATGCAAATCAATAATTGGATTTAAAAGACAGGCATAGACTGGATATCTGAATCTGCTAGGCAAATAACATGGCAAAAGGCACAACCTCACTGAGAAAATATAGCAACAGTAAGGCACAACCTCTCACCATTTCACACAAATGAAATGATGTTGAACACTGGATGGCAGTGATCTAAAGAGAAGTAGAGAGACACAAAGAAACTCAAATCTGAAGAAAGATGGCAAGAAAGACAATCTCAGTGGCATTTTTCTCTACATTCGAACTATGAATGTCTCTCAATTCTGCCTATGGAGACAACAATATGGATTGAAGCATAAAAGCCTGGACTTGGACACTTGGTGTATGGCCATTTGCAATCTGAATGAAAGCATTAAAGTAGAGCATCTTTAAGCATTGTTGAAGCCATGATAGAGTAGTTCTGAGACATGAAGAGGGAATAATGTGCTAATTGATGATAAAGCATCAATCCTTCTATCTTGAGTAAAAAGAAGAAGAGCACTATGATAGGGGGAGTCACAGACCCATGAAGATCTACCATTCATGAAGAACAGAAGCAGTTTGATAGGGGGAGTCACAAAGCACTCCTTTGCCATTGATGTCAAAGGGGGAGAGAAGAAGAATATTGCCATCAATAACAAAAGGGGAGATTGTTGACCTAGGTTGTCATTGATGTCAATATGGCAATATTTTAGACACTAGATGACGATATGAAGCCAAGGGGCAGCAGAGCAGATCCATGAAGAGACAGGAGCAAGGCCATCAGGATAGCCAAGCCATAAGCAAGAGGAGCTATAGGAGGAGCCGCATATATATATATATATATATATATATATGCCAAAACTGAGTTTTCAGAGCTACAGGAGCAAACAGAGTGAGCAGAATAGAGCATATATATATGCCATATATATGCCAAAGAAGAACAGAGCCATGGGAGGCAACACACAGAGCTATCGAATCTACAGAGGAAGTAGACAGAGGTTTCGGGAGCAAATAGAGCTATCGGAGCTACAAAGGAACCATATATATATATGCCATATATAAGCGTAAACAAAGCCATATCGAAGGAGCATAAACAAAGCCTACCAGA
This sequence comes from Pinus tabuliformis, assembly GCA_031772625.1. Classification (NCBI taxonomy): domain Eukaryota; kingdom Viridiplantae; phylum Streptophyta; class Pinopsida; order Pinales; family Pinaceae; genus Pinus; species Pinus tabuliformis. Next base: position 1,087,474,855 of record CM062811.1, read on the forward strand.
GGAGTATTACAGCGGAACAGTATATAATAATTGGAGGAGCCACATGGAACCGATAGAAAGCATATGAGAGCACATATCACATATATATGCATGCATTTAACAGCTATCGGGAGCTATCGAAGCCATATATGCCACAGATAACACTACGGGAGCAGAAATCACATGTATGTGTGAAAATACACTATCGGGAGCCATCGGGAGGATATGCAGGCAGAATACACCATCGGGAGCAGAACTCGGATATATATATATATATATATATATATATATATATATATACACATTTACGCTATCGGGCCTGTAAAATCCGTGTATGCATGCTTTAACACTATCGGCGGACAAAAAGCCCATCTACATAGGCTTAACACACTATCGAAGGCGGAAGACTTGGCTCTAGGGCAAATACACTATCGGAGGCGGATTGTGGACTTGAAACCTTATACACGGGAGCGGTGAGCCATATCGGGTCTGGTACCTCATATCCCATCGCTATGAGTGGTCTACGTTAACATCAAGCCCTGAACCCTTGCGACTTGCGATCACCGATAGCGATTATCACATCGGCACTTTGGAAGCGAGCGCTACAATATGTCAAGCGGTCCATTGCAATCGTCGATAGCGATATCGCATCGGATCTCCGCCAAGGGCAACCCCCGATTGCGATAAAGCATGTGGACCCGCCTAAACATTGTAACATGGTCTTCGACAATGCCATGGTCTCAAGGTATAAAGGACCCCCGGAAGCCTTGAGCACCGATTGCGATTATGTTGTGGACCTAATACAGTTTAGATGCAAGTATAATATACCTTAAAGTCTGCCTTTTAGTCTTTTGGATTGATTTTGCTCTTATTTCCTGTATATTTGCATATTTGGCCTGCGAGGGGTTTTGGAGACAGAGATACGTTGAGGAATGCTCCCTATAGCTCAGAAGGCTAGAATCAAGCCGATTGCGATTACGATAGGACATGGCAGGTCCATTAAATGAAACAGTCCCTGTATATGTCCATAATGATTGAAAATGAGCGTTGTTACAGTCTAACGTAAAACATGATTTCTCTGTGCATTTGTGGATCTCGCTTAAGAAGCTATGTGTCTCAGGAGTGCTGGGGAGCACGAAGAGACAGAGGAAACCACAGAGACCGAGGAGGAAGCCAAAGGGCCAGCGAAGAGAGGAAACCAGGAGATAGAGGCATGGGAATGTATATACAAAAAGAAAAAAATAGAGAAGTCGTGTGGTTGAATGTTGTTGTTGGTGAACGCGGGTGAGAGTTGTTGAAGGCTGTTAAACGTTATTGAAAAACTGGAAGAAACAGGGGCAACAGCAGGTCCAATTGAACAGAGGGAAGCTGAAGGTCCAGCAGGACAAAAGGACGACGAAAGACAAGCAATGTATTAATCAGGTACTTAATACACTTTGAAGAACAATTTTGTTATGCAACAAGTAAAGTTTTATCTGACATCATTTGAAAGGAGCAGTAGCCAGCACTGGTATTAAAGCATATGTGAATGTATTTCTGGGAAGTAAGATTGCAATAGCAGAGAACAGTGAGAAGCAGCCACACCTGTAGCATTTACTCTGACTGGTAGAACAAAGGCTTGAAACAGAGAAGTGGTTCTTGTGTAGAGCTTGGTTGTCATTGATGTTGTAGCATGGAGACTACAGTGGAGCTATAAACAGACGAAACTCAATAATGAAGAGTTCTGAGAGCAGAATATCACTATCAAATGTGCTTTGACAAGATTGGGTCGGAACCCTTGGGACTGGTGCCTCAGAAGCAAGAAGGATTGGAGTCCTTGTGGATTGGTGCCGCAAAAGCAAGAAGGATTGGAGTCCTTGGGGGCTGGTGCCTCAGAAGCAAGAAGGATTGGAGTCCTTGGGGGCTGGTGCCTCAAAAGTAAGTAGGATAGGAGTCCTTGAGGTTGATGCCTCGAAAGTAAGAGGAATTGGAGTCTTTGGGATTGGTGCCCCAAAGATTGGAAGGATTGAAGTCCTTGGGAGTTGGTGCTTCTAAGTCCAAGATTGGTGCCTTGGCGAAATAGAGTTGGAGCTCTGGAGGTTGGAGCCTCACAAAAGTCCAAGTTGGTGCTTGGCAACTGATTGCAACCATCTATATATTGTATCTACTTTACTGCACAGTTTATATTAATAATTTATTCTTGTTGTTCATCCTGTGTTCTGAATATATATGTTTTAACTGGTAGAACAATAGTCGAAAAAAGAAATACTGATTCACCCCCCCTCTCAATATTTCCAACAAGAGAGACATTCCCTATGCCTTTTACGGGATATTTGGAGTTGTCCCCAAGAACAATTTCTAGGTTGGTCTCTTTCTCTATCAGATTAGAGAGAACTTCTTTGTAACCAGTGAAGTGCCTTGAGGCACCACTATCAATAAGCCAATTTCCCAGCAAGTCCAGGGGAGTAGTAGTAGAGAGGGCCGCTAGTAGATAATATTCATCTTGCTTATTCTTAATAACGTTAGATTCATACCTGGAGTTTCTTGCCTTCTTGGAGGGTTGACCATTTCCTTGATTTCAGTCATTCCTTTTTCCTTTGCCATTGAACCCTCCCTTCCTTTGATTGTTGTTGGAATTGCCTCAGGAGTGATTTTGATCATCGTCATGAGATGTGTCCTTTCTATCAGGGCACTCCCTCGCATAGTGGCCAATTTTGTTGCAAATGTAACATCTACCTTTCCTTCCACCTTTTGGTCCGGCCTTTCCCTTAGATCTTGCCCCGAAATTATTTCTCCTTTTAGCATGAGAGGAGAATGTAGTGGGATTGCCTCTAAGTGCAGGCATTTCCTGCTCTTCCATCCTTGTTTCTTCTTGAATGCATCTCGCCATCAGTTCCTCAAATCCTGGGATTACATTATTGTTGAGAAGAGTGGTTCTGAATATATACCATTCAGATGGGAGCCTTTTGAGAGTTGTGATGGTAAGTTCCCTATTAGGAATGACTTCTCCAATCGATAGGAGATCATTCTTGATCTCGATGATCCTTAAGAAGTATGCTTGCATACTCTCATCTTTGCCCTTCTTAATTTCCTTCAGCTTATTTCTAAGGAACAAAACTTGATTTGCATCATTAACTTTAAATAAGCTTACCAGTCTATCGTTGATTTCCTTGGAGGTGGTCAACTCAGAAACATAGACCACCAGGCGTTTGTCGATAAAGACCCGGATGATCTTCTTTGTTTTGACTTCTCCCCTGGTCCACTTGTTCCCAACAGCAGCAGATGCATTTGATGGAGGCTCAATGATTCTGCCTCTCATATGGTCCAACACTTCCGGCTCTTCTAATGTCATATCGAGAGACATCTTCCATCTATGATAGTTAGAGTTCTCAGAAAGCTTGTCTTCAGTGGGGAAGTGTGATGAGGACCCCATGAAGTCTTTGAGATTGCTTCTACAGCCTTCGGTGATTGCTCTTGCTCTTGCTCTTGCTTGGGCTTTGTCTTCACCTCTACTCTGATACCATGTTAATTTATGGTATGTTCTATGCTTAGTGCAATTTACTTTGATTTCTTCTTATTAGCCGCTATTTAGCAATCACATAAACATAAAGTAAAATGCTGATAGAACATTAATAGATCGACAGAAAACAAGCCAAGACAAGAGACACAAGATGTGGTAGCTAGCCAAGGACAAACCCCAATGCGGGGAAACCCTTTGATCAATTCTTCTTTAATCTTCAATAGTTCAGCAGAGAGAAATAGTACAAATTCATAAATCTGTAATTTTATGACAGCAGTAGCAAACCCTAAATCAGCAAAGTCAAATCTAGTCAAAAAGCCCCGGATTGACCTCTAGTCAACCTTGAAGAACTCGGTCTTCAACAGCAAACTTTGGCAACCCAAAACAACCCTTGGTCAACAGTCAAAGATCAGCAGTCCGTTGTCAGCCCTAACCAGTCAACACTTTGGTCAACGCAACATTTAGTAGCCCAACACTTGGTCAACACAGCCCTAGAAAAGTCAACACTGCCCAAAAAGTCAACGCTGCCCTAAAATCAATCAACACTGCCCTAAACAAAAAATGTGTCCTTCCTCTTGCACGTGTGAGAGACGCTGCTCCTTCGTTGGCCCAATGAGATGAGGAGAGAGAATATGAGTGTCAAGATGATGATGAAATGAGGCACAATGTCTCCTTGCTTTATATGCAACATTGAGGTAAAGCTGGGGGTGTGCCACACACTTTATCGTGTTGGCTGACCTTGACAAATTGTCAAGTATATACAAATAAATTCATATCTCCATAAATACATGTCGGAATCGGATGATCGTTAGATCAATGCTACACCTCTCAATGAGAGGAATCAAGGAAAAATATTAGTTGCCATAAATAAGATGACCCACATGGAGTTTGGCCCTAGTTGCCAATTTTAACAAATTATTACAAAAAAGTGGCAATTCAATTGAAGATTTCATGGCCAAGAACCCATGAACAATTTGTTCCTTGGGAGTATGATGCAGGGGCATCGGTCAAATTCCATTTTGAGCTCTAGAAGGTCAAAATAATTTACTTGAGGATTTGGTTCCTCAATTTTAGCATTCTATTGCATGTAGATTAGGAGAATAAATTCAAATTTTCATGTAATTTTGTAATTTGTTAGGATAGAGGCTCGAAGCCAAATCTAAATTCAAAATTGGCTCATCCAATCCTCTTGAGTCTTCTCTCGAATCTGAACGAGACCACATGTATTTATTAGACCTCGAGCTAATGAAGAAAGTTGGATTGTTGTGGGCATGAATTGGGGGCACAGCTTAGCATGTTGATTGAATCTTTGTAAATCCCCTCCGCAAGTTATTTGTCCTTTGTGTAAAGATCATGTAATCCATGTTAAATTGTTTTAAATTGATGTGTGAATTTGATAGGAATCCATCTCAAACCAAATTTCTTCTGTGTTTTCTTTTTTTTTTCCTCTGTGTTTTCTGTCCCAACCTCCCGTGGTAGTTTTATTAGTTGAGACCGACTACCCAACCTCTCCAAGTAAAGTCTCTAAATCGACCCGACCCCAACCTTGATAGGGTACTTATGAAGTCGACCCTATTTTGGTAGAGTTTCAGTGTTTGAACCTCTGACTTGGTCACACAAGTTGTTAGCAAGACCAAAGTTGAACTTTGCTCTAAGTTTGGTTTTAAAGAAAAAAATTCCCGCACCATGACATCTGTGCAAGAAACCAATTTGGTTTTCTATATAGATATATATATATACATATATATATATTGTTAATTTTAGGTATGTTCTATGCTTAGAGCAATTTATTTCAATTTTCACAATAAGCTCAATATCTTTTCCATATTAGCAATCACATCAGCATTAAAGTAAACTACAGATACAACATAAACATAAATTGCAGAAGACAAGCCAAGACAAGAGGACACAAGATGTGGCACTAGCCAGGGACAAACCCCAATGTGGGGAAACCCTTGATCAATTCTTCTTATATGTTCTTCAATAGTTCAGCAGAGAGAGAGAGAAAGATAGTACGTTTACAACAAAAGTCAACACTTTGACTTATCTAGATAAGAGCATAGATCATCTCTAAGAAGATGATACATGAGATCAGTTGAAGACATGCGGCTTCAAATGATTCTCCAAGGTGACTCCTTCACCTATCGTTATGCTACATTTCGTCATCATGTTGCACCTCACCGCGCTGCACCATGCTACACCCATCATCACTATGCTGCATCTCATCACGCTTCATTAATCATGACTATACCCATCACTGTACTGCACTATGTGCCATTGCTCCACCATGTTGTCGTACTAACCTATGCTCTGGTTGCACCTTGCTTGCTTGTTGTCCCTAGCATGCTTGTTGTCCTTAGCATGCTTGTTGTTGCATACTAGCTATCCCTTGCATGCTAGCTGTAACATTGCATGCTTGGTGTATTTGCTGCTAAGTACCATACAATTGTCCCAATGTTAGTTAGTTGTCCCTTGCATGCTGCTCTCCTTCGGAGACAGATGCTCCGACAATTCTCCGCAGTTCCGCCAGTTCTGGTTGTTCCCGACAGTTCTGGCTATTCCCAGCAGTTCCGGCACTTCCAGCAGTGCTGGTTGTTCCCGGCAATTCCAGACTATTCTGGCAGTTCCCGGTTATTCCCAACTGTTCCCGGCAATTCCTAGCTGTTCCGGCAGTTCTCGGTTGTTCCGGCTATTCCCGGCAGTTCTCGGTTGTTCCGGCAATTCCAACAGTTCCGACAGTTTCCAGCAGTTCCCGGCGGTTCTGGAAATTCCGGCTATTCCCGACAATTCCAGCTATTCCCGACAATTCCAGCAGTTCCAGCTTTTCCCAATAGTTCCAGCTTCTGCCCTCTAGATTAGGGCAACGTTATCCCTTAGGATCTCTCCTCCTACTAAAACCCAAAAACAAGTAGAGAGGAAGAGATCCCAAGTGTGTTGAAATGACTTGAAGGCCACCTCTATTTATACTAAAACATTGAACACAAGTGGGGTTTATTTGGTTGCTGGCCGACCTTGACGAATTGTCCCATAACACAAATAAATTCATATCTCCATGAATATTTATCAGAATCGAATGATCTTTAAATCAATCCTACACCTCTCGATAAGAGGGATCCAAGAAAAATAGCAGCTTCCATTAATAAGATGACCCACATGGATTTTGGCTCTAGTTGCCAATTTTAACACTCCCTCTCAACTAGGGAGAACTCCATCCGCTGATCCATATGTTCGACTGTACTATCTCTGCCATCAGTGCCCTGCACTACTCTGCTCAGCTCTGCTAAACTGTGAAGAAGAAGAATTGATCGAGAATGTCTCATACCATTCTCTACTGACCCAAAGTCAGTTTCATTTGAAGAGAGTGTGTCACATCACTCTTACTGGCCCAAAGTCAATTTTATTGATCCCAGATCAATATCACAAGAGAGTGTCTCAAACCACTCATACTGATCCCAAATCAGTTTAATTGATCCCAGATCAATGGAGGTCATCCTAGCATAGGGAGTATGGTAGATACATCGATGCGTCCATCAATAGTACTACTATGATCCCTAACCCCATTTCCCTGCTCATTGATCAAATGAGAGGTACTTCCCATGAGTCCCAGACTGCATGGGTAGGATGCCTCGACAGGAGAACTAATCATCCTGTCCACAAGAGAACGAATCATCCTGCCCCACAGTCGCCATGGGAGAACTAATCATCCCAGCCCATAGGAGAACTAATCATCCGGTTTCACAGTTGCCACAGGAGAACTAATCATCCCAACCCACAAGAGAACTAATCATCCTGTTCCACAGTTGCCACGGGAGAACTAATCATCCCGTCCCACAAGAGAACTAATCATCCTGTTTCACAACTGCCACGGGAGAACTAATCATCCCAGCCCACAAGAGAACTAATCATCCTGTTCCACAGTTGCCACGGGAGAACTAATCATCCTGTTCCACAGTCGCCACGGGGTATCACAGGGGAAGGTTGAACCTGTCATCCTGTACATAGCTATTAGCGCACCACCAGGGGAGGGTGAGTCGCCCTGTGGTCGTATGTTGCTCCAGTAAGTACCCCAAGCCCCCTAGAGCTCCCAGAGCTCAATGCATGCAACATGCAGGACCCTTATAAGAAGGTCTCTCAACGACTCCAAGTAGTTCGGGAAAGTCACAGATTTCACCTTTCCCCGGGGCTTTGACAAAATGTCTGCGACCTGTACATCAGCCTCAATGCGATGGAGCCTCCTCGCTCATCGACTTACCATATCCCAGATAAGGCAGTATCTGATGTCTATCTGCTAGAGCAATCATCGAATACGGGATTCCTCATTAATCGAATCCCCCCTCTGGTTGTCACAGAGAATCACAGTGGTATTCATCATGTGTACAAACAGCTCACTTAAGAGCTTCTGCAACCATGTAGCGTCACATGAGATCATACTCGTAACTATGTATTCGGTCTCGGCGGTGCTTATATCAACCGACTTCTGCTTCCTGCTCATCCCTGATATTGAAGCATAATCCAAAGAGAACCAGCACTAAGAAGTGCTCTAGTGATCCTCCACACTGCCTGCCCAGTCAGCATTTGAATAATCATGCAGTTTCATATTTCCGGCAGTGTATCTCAATCCATGAGAGATTGTGCCCCGAATATATCTCAGAAGATTCTTGGCACCAATCTAGAGAGGCTCAACCAAATATGAGCTCACCATGCTAACTGCAAAACATATGCCCGGATGCAAGTTCACCAAGAACATCAACGCAAATGAGTTTATGAAACTCGGAGGCATTTCCCAAATCTATTCCGACATCACTACCATATAGCTTTTGAAAGTTAAGATCCTCGAGGTAGTCACAGGCTTGCAGTTTATCATTCCACATCCGAAATCCAACTCCCTCTTACTTCGGCAAATGAGAGGGTCTGCACCTATCAGAAATAGGTCGTCCTCATAAGATGCTCGTATGAGAGGTCTATCATCCACACCCTTTGGGTAATGGTTTGGATCGGTTTCACTCCTAGTGAATCTCAACTTCATCAGACAGCTATCAATCCTCTCATACTACGCCCAGGGTGTTTTACTTCAAGCCATAGAGGGCTTTCTTCCACCTGTATACACGAGATTCCTGATCATGAATCTCAAACTCCTCGGGTTGTTCCAAAACTGTGGACCTGTTGTATGAGGGGAATGGTCCCCTTATAAGATTTTCCTTCGATACATCTCAGACATGTACCTTCATGCTCTTCTTGGATTCAGGCATCCCTATCACCATCTGACTCACATCGGGTAGGGCCCCATAAGTAAACCTCCGGTGTTATAGATGTGATATGTCAATTGACATGATCCCCAATGGACCATCCTGCAACTTGATACAAATTGCCAACCCTGAACCCATGAGAAAAAGCATCTTGGAAAATTCTATTTTTTAACACATACCTTTCCATCGATGTTTGAGATGGACACCAAGTTCTTCTTGCGATTAGGTACATAAAAGAGATTCTTGTAAATGAATAGAGTTACCCTCATTCAATTGAGGGGTAACATTCCCTACACCCTTTCCGGGATAGGTGGCATCGACTCCAAGTATAATCCCACGGTTGTTTCCATCTCTACCAAATTCGAGAGAGCACCCTTCTATCCGATGAGGTGCCTTGAAGCACTACGATCAATAAGCCAGATTCCAAAAGAATCTGAAGGAGAGGGCCAATACAAGATAACGCTTCTTTATCTTATTAGAAACAACATTTGATTCTTCATACCTGGGGTTCCTTGCTTTCTCTGAAGAGTCGGTCGTTTCCTTGATGACCTGCATTACCTGTCATTCCTATGATCATTGAAGATGTCCCTGGAATGATTGTTATCATCGTCAAGTGATGTGTCCCTACCTCAAACACTCCTTCGCATAATGGCCGAACTTATTACAACCAAGGCATATGCCTTTCCTTCCACCCTTAGATCCGTGCTTCCCATTGAAGTGATGTTTAAGTAGGCCATCAGAAACTTCTATTGCGCCATTCTGATAATATTCTCTGCTTCGATTTCACCCTTGGTGAATTTGAAGAGGGATGAGGAATCCATTGATCCTTTTGTCCTTTCCCAAATGTCTTCGGTGATTTCTCTTTCACTCTTGCTTGGGCATTGTCTTCACCTCAGCTCTGATACCATGTTAATTTTAGGTATGTTCTATGCTTAGAGCAATTTATTTCAATTTTCACAGTAAGCTCAATATCTTTTCCAGATTAGCAATCACATCAGCATTAAAGTAAACTGCAGATACAACATAAACATAAATTGCAGAAGACAAGAGGACACAAGATGTGGCGCTAGCCAGGGACAAACCCCAATGTGGGGAAACCCTTGATCAATTCTTCTTATATGTTCTTCAATAGTTCAGCACAGAGAAAGAGAGATAGTATGTTTACAACAAAAGTCAACACTTTGACTTATCTATATAAGAGCATAAATCATCTCTAAGAAGATGATACATGAGATCAGTTGAAGACATGCGGCTTCAAATGATTCTCCAAGGTGACTCCTTCACCTATCGTTGTGCTACATTTCGTCATCATGTTGCACCTCACCGCGCTACACCATGCTGCACCCATCATCAGTATGTTGCATCTCATCACGCTTCATTAATCATGACTATACCCATCACTATACTGCATTATGTGCCATTGCTCCACCATGTTGCCGTACTGACCTATGCTCTGGCTGCACCTTGCTTGCTTGTTGTCCTTAGCATGCTTGTTGTTGCATGCTAGCTGTCCCTTGCATGCTAGCTGTAACATTGCATGCTTGGTGTATTTGCTGCTAAGTACCATACAACTGTCCCAATGTTAGTTAGTTGTCCCTTGCATGCTGCTCTCCTTCGGAGACAGATGCTCCAATAGTTCCCGGCAGTTCTAGCAGTTCTGGCTGTTCCCGACAGTTCCCGGCAGTTCCGACTGTTCACGACAGTTCCAGCAGTTCCTGGCACTTCCGGCAGTTCCCCATTGTTCCGACAATTCCCGGCTATTCTCGGCAGTTCTCAGTTGTTCCAGGCAGTTTCGGCAGTTCTTGGCTATTCCCGGTAGTTCCCGGTTGTTCCGGCAGTTCCAACAGTTCCCAACAATTCTCGGCTGTTCCCGGCTATTCCGGCAATTCTGGCTATTTCCGGCAATTCCGGCTTCTGCCCTCTAGATTAGGGCAACGTTATCCCTTAGGATCTCTCCTATGAAAACCCAAAGACAAGTAGAGAGGAAGAGATTGAAATGACTTGAAGGCCACCTCTATTTATACTAAAATGTTGAGCACAAGTGGAGTTTATTTGGTTGTTGGCCGACCTTGATGAATTGTCCCATAACACAAATAAATTCATATTTCCATGAATACTTATCGAAATCGGATGATCTTTAGATCAATCCTACACCTCTCAATGAGAGGAATCCAAGAAAAATATCAGCTTCCATTAATAAGTGACCCAAATGAATTTTGGCCCTAGTTGCCAATTTTAACATATATATATATATAATCCCAGCGGCCTGCATTAGAATTCGCCATCTTTGTCATTCTTGAACATTTTTGTTTTACCAATTACAACAATATGAGAATTTAGAATTAACTCCCCACCCTGATCATTTATGCATATGCTCACTTAAATTTGTGTTTGTTGCATTGATTCTAGAGTCGGATGAAGATAATATAAGATTAGATAATTTTTTTGATGCCTAACAAATGACCACAAAATGTAGGTCAATCGGACTAACAGAGTACATCCAATGCAAGTACCAAAGTGGGAGTGCTAAAGCAACTTCTATATCAACATTATCATACCAAATAAAGATAAGGATTTAAGCATCTAGGTAGCTAAAGTTGTTATGTAGACAACAGTTGTGAAGCAAGACTCTCCATTTAAACTCATGTTTGCATTGTGATTTCAAGGAGGTACAAGTGAAAATGTTTTGGAGGTTATAGCTTTGAATATGGACTCTCTATTGTGAGCTTCTATGCACATCATTATAGTAAGGATGTTATCAACATTATCCATGGTTGTATTCCGCAATTGATCCAAGATTGAGTGACATTTGTTTGGAATATTATCACACCCAGGACCGAACTATAAACATCTTTCATAAAATTGTTGATAAAGAACAATTTTGCCAAATTAGGTATGCTTCTTAAGATAAAGAAAATTGTCATTAAGGGGGGTAATGATGATGTTCCTTCCTTACCCTCAATTCAAGCTTAAGTGGGAGGTAATAATGATCAGTGTTGCACTAATCGCCAAATAATCGCAATAACATCGTTTTATCGCGATTTTTTCAAAACAAAGATAAAATTGGGCGATAAAATCATGGAGAAAAAAATAAATAAATAAAATAAAATATTTTATTTTTTTATGAGGAAGAGGAGGTGACCCAAGCTACCCCCATCACCAGTAAAGGACATGGTCTACCTCCTGTAGCTCAGCTTCTAGAGCACAGCAGAGTCTACTGCCAACTCCACCGACATCTACATCTAGAGGGGCAAAGGAAATCAGTAGTATTAGACTTTAGTTATTTGGTTCATTTCATTGTATATGACATTATGACTCATGATATGAGATACATTATTATATTTTTTGTTGATATTTTGAGACTGAGTTGGGACTCAGGAGTCAGGACTTACTATTCAGGACATGATTCACTGTCATGTGTGATGTAGCACTACAAATTATATTAAACATCTTATATATTACTTCTTTTATCATATTTATGTGTCAATGTATTTATTTTATGTTGTAGATGGTTTAGATATTTAAAAAAATGGAAAAAAAAATGAATATTTTTGTATGTTACGATTTTTTCCCGATTGTTACCGATTTTTTCCCCGCGCCGAAATTATCCCAATAACGATTAGTGCAACATTGATAATGATGTCCCTTCCTTACCCTCAATTCAAGCTTAAGTGGGAATGTCGGTGTATTATCTTGATTTGATGTCATTATCATTATTGTTATTTTGATTATTATTACTATATATTCGGATGTCACTAAAACGACATTTTCGTTTCATTATTTCACCATATAATGAATCTTGCACCCATTGTAATGAAATTCATACATTTAAATTTATTGAATGCCTTGCCTACTGGCATATCCATGTGTATTGTCTAAAGTGACAAGCCATACTACTAGTAATCCTAATGTCCAATCACTAAACCTAATAAGTTCATCTGCAAATGGGTCTTTGGCATGAATACCAACAATTGAGTGGAAGTGCATGCCCTCCAAAAGTGACTAGAGCTGGATTTGAATTAAGACATAACAAACTTAAATTGTGCACAGGATTCTACCTTGATCGTAAATCACACAATTTGGCTAGAGGGGTACTTCAACTCCTTGGAATGCGTGCATATCAGCTGCCAGCTTGCCACTCTAACAAAAAAGCAGACAAGCTGGCTGGCTAATCGAGCAGTGACGAGAAATGCAAAAGATTGGAGAGATTGTCACTTTGAACAATTCGTACTTTTAAGTAAAGATTCCCTCTACTTTTCACATATGTTTTTTTTTTTCTTTATTCATTCACTACTCTTTCAATGCATCACTCTTCCTGTGTTTAAGAAGCAGCTGAAAACAGAGAGCGTTCAACAGACATGAAGAGAGATTGATAAAAGTTTGTGGAAAGGCCTATTCGGAAGACTTTCTTGTAATTCCGGGAGGTTAGAACAGAGATAATCCATGCCTCAGAGTTCAGGCAAACTACGGATGAAGAAAACACAAAAGAACACTAGTGCTCCCCACCATCCCTTACTCCAGTTCCACAGAAGGATCAAAGAAATCTTTGATGTAATTAATAGGAGAGTTTCTCCATGTTCCATTGATCCGTAGGCCCTGTTTTGTGTTGACTCTTAAGGTTAGTTTTATTTGTGTTCTTCTACAGGCAGAAAAGCAAAAAAAATAAAAGTGGATTAACTAGGAGCAATACATGTAATGTAAGGAAGTCTCAACACAGGTATAGCTGACGCATTTTAGTAACATTGTGTTCTATGCAATGTAAATACCCTAACACAGTTCTATTGAAAAAATTAAAAACTGGAAAACAGCACTATAATACTGTGTACTCAATTACTGATTTCTCCAAATTGTTTAATTTGAGGTATTATAAATGCATATCAGTATAATCTCATAACCAATTCTTTAACAAAAAACTGTGTTTTGGGCGACTTTCAAAAATTTAAATTTGCCATTGGCCAAATTTGATTAAAACATATGCCGATTTCATGGATATCTCATTTGATATCTTACTAGAACGTGCAATGAAATCTTACATAATATTTTACAATACTTGCCAGCTTATACATGAATCAATGGCCAAAAATTTATATTTTTACAACATGTCTCTATAATATTAATAATAATATAGAACAGAAAAGTCTGCCTGTCCAGATATCTGTTGAAGCGAAGCATTCTTGAACACTTCTGAGAATCCACAAGCACTGCAGTTTTTCTACCATCTTAATTAAAAAATGTACTTTTATCCCCTTCTTAAATTAATATAAAAAATAAAATAAATTGAACAAAGAAGATGAGAACGTTCAGATGAGTAACTAGAACACTTACGTTCACAGGTACATGTGATGTATGGTGCTGTAAAGTGTTGCTGTACTTGAGTATGGCATAGTTTGCATTTCGTGTAGCATGGGGCACAATGTCGAAAAAATGCTCTACCTGCAAGCTCTTCAAATCCACACTGCAATATAGCCAAATAAATGTATATATCAGCATACAGATTCTAAAACAAACTCATCGCAAAAAATCTAAGCTACAGTATCTGAAGCTTTAACTGTTAGAATTTAAGAAATTTACAAAATCCAAAGAACATTCACAGCAAAACTGCTTAACACAGTAAACTTCACAGAGAAACGCTCAGCAGCTGTATTTTAATCAGCACTTTTTTCTCTTTTCAAAATAGGCACACTTTCAGTGCTTATCTGCAGTAGCTTGACAGATAGAGCATTCACAGAAAATATTGCTTAAAATAGTGATATTCACATATAAATGCTCAAAAGTTAGCTAAATTGGTTGCCACCAATGTTGCTGTGCATTTGGCTAGTTCTGTGCCAGCAGGTGCCCAGTTCAAACCCCTGGGTCAAGTCTGATAGACTACACCAACAGGTTTACTAGAAATGTCATGTCCATGAATACGGAAAGCATCCCTTGGGTTCCCGGCAAAGTTTTCCTTGGAAAAAAAATGCTCAAGGGCTATAATATAATAAATATAATTCTTTATTTGTTTTCAAAATAGGAACACTATGAGTGTCTTATCGCAGAGGCTTAATACTGACAAAAGTGCTTATCTACACTAACTTGACAGGAAGATTTTAGGAATATTCCAAGAGGAGAAGAGCATTAGCAGAAAAACTTCATAAAATAGTAATCCTAAGAGAGGAACGGTTAATGGCTGTAATTTAATCAATACACTTTTTTTAAAACAAGGACTCTTCAGTATCTTACTCATGGACTTAATAACAGTAATAAAGGAGCTGAAGTACAACAACTTGACAGCTAGAAATTACGAAATTTTCAAGAAAACAGAGAACTTTATCAGCAAAACTGCTTACCATAGCAATCTTTACATAGAAACCCTTAGTAGCTGTAACATTTTTTAATTCCGTTTACAAAATAGGAATACTTTCAGCATCTTATTGGAGAGGCTAAATAACATTAATAAAAGTTCTTTAACTACAATAACTGACAAGAACAATTTAAGAAAATTTCCAAGAAGGAAAAAGCACTCCCAGCATAACTGCTTAAAATGGAATCTTAAGGGAGAAACATTTGACGGCTGTAATCTAATCAATATCTTTTTACCATTTATTTTCCAAACGATGCTAGCCGGTATCTTATTGAAGAGACTTAATAACAGTAATAAAAGTGCTTAATTACATTTGACAAAGCAAACTGACAGCGAAACAGATTAGCATAGCAATCCTTACATACAAACACTCCATGCCTGTAATTTAATCAATATAAAAAATAAATAAATAAATAAAATCAAAATAGGGACATTCTCAGCGTCTTAACGGAGAGGCTTAATAACAGTAATGAAAGTGCTTGACCGGTATAACTTAAGAAATTTTCCGAAAATCGAAGCGCATTCACAGCGAAACTGCTTAGCAGAGAAATCCTTACTGACAAACACTTAATGTCTGTAACTTAACAATATAAAAAAATCAAAATAGGGTCATTCTCAGCGTTTTACCGCAGAGGCTTTCACTGCAGTAATAATAGTGCTTAGGTACAATAACATGACAGGTGAGATTTATGAGCTTTTCCACAAAACAAATTACATTCACAGCAAAACTACGTAAAATAGCATCTTTCCTACGAAAGCTGGGTGACTATAATTTAATACATGTAGTTCTTCCACTTTTCCTGTTAGATAACTAATAAACTTGAACAGTGATTCTACATGTGGAAAGAACTGAAAAGAATCACTGAAACTTAATACCCAGGGATACGAGTTACCTCCAGCCATTGGTGATGTTTGATGAAAGCCACAGTCCACTTGCCTGCTACTTCTTCTGCACCCCAGCTTCAATCCAAGCAAAAGAGAAAGAACACAAGAATTCTGAAGGCACTTCCAAGCTCTGCTATCTCAGCTAGATAGTGTAAAACTGAAGGGGTTTGAGATATGAGCTTGGGGACCAAACAGATGAACATATAGCTAAGCTTCCATCAAGCTTCTAAAAGCTATGTGTTAGAAAAACCACAAATCAAGGTAGAGATCAGATCAAAGTGATGGACCACTTTAGTAGCTCCCAATTATAAATTTAGTAATTGCAGTTGATTTTCTTAACTTAAGGAAACTACTGCAGTTGGTTTCCATAAGTTAAGAAAAGCTGCAATTCCATAAATCAAGGTAGCTTTTGTGTAAAATCAATGGAGCTTAACATTCTCCCACTTGGTCCATACTTCCAAAATTAATGTTTCAAAAACCATTGACAATCTTTATTAAGTAATAGATACATGAATCATGGCGATAAGTCCTCTAATGACGAGTATTATCTTCCATGTATTACTATGCATTTATTCTTATTCTAATTTATGTGGCAACAATTTCTTAATGAATAAACCTTATGTTTATTCTTGGTCCTTCTTAAATGAATTTTCTCAAATCAACTTAAGGTGCACATAAATTTGAGAAAAAACATCACAATAATTAAGAATTTCATTAACATTGTCCATACAATGAAAAACTGCATAATGGAACCAAGTCCCATATTCAATACATGATCCTTGAATTTAAACGGTGGCATGCCCTTAGTCAAAAGATCAGTGATCATTAACTCAGTGCTGACGTGCTCAATGACCACTTTCTTTTCTTTAACACGTTCCCTTATAGCTAAATACTTAATGTCGATGTGTTTATTTCGACTCCCACTTTTTTAGCCATAAAACCAGCAGCTGAATTATCACAATATATTCTCAATGGCTTAGAGATAGAATCCATAATTCTAAGCCCAGAAATGAAATTCTTAAGCCATACACCATGTAAAGCAGCCTCAAACAGGATATACATAAGCATGTAGTCTTTGGTCCCTTGAAGGTACCTCATTACTTTCTCTGCAGCTCTCCAGTGGTCTAAACCTGGATCACTCTGATATCGTCCCAACATTCCCACAACAAATGCAATGTCAGGTCTTGTGCAGACTTGAGCATACATTAGGAATTGCTGATCTCTTAGGTCTAGTAGATCTTTTTAATGTTGTACCATCATCTTCCTGAGAAGTATGTGGTTCAACTTGTTGTTCAAAAGTTCTTGGCAACTCTTGAACTCCTTGATCTACTGGAATATCGTCAGCAGCTTGTGGAACTTCAACAATTGGTTGTTCAACACCAATTTGTACTTGAGGGGTGCTATGAGTAATAACCAATCTATCACTTGAAGTGGAAGGTTGAGATTCTGAATGATCTTTCTCAGAAACTATGTTTCTGGTTTGATCACTCCCACTGATCAAGTCATTTTCAAGAAACTTTGCATTTCTTGATTCCACAATCCTAGTGCTGTGAGATGGACAATAAAATCTGTAAGTATGTATGATTTCTAATATGTCTGAACTCCTATTGGCACCTTTCTTTGACTTGTTGGTCTGTTTTCCCTTTATGCAGTCCACACAAGTCTCAAGATCAGTAAAATCTAGAGTATTAAGTATTCCTTTATTTACCAATCTTTTAATTCTATCTATGGAGATATGACCTAGTCTCCGGTGCCATAATTTAGAGGAAACTTCATTAATAACACATCTTTTAGTGCCAGTGTGAACATGCATTGAATCATATGTGACTTTGTTTTGTAAATGAAGTAAAGACCATTAGACAAAATACCATTCCCAACATAATCAGATTTATAGAATAGACTGAAAGATTTATCTGAAAAGTTTAAGGAATATCCAAAAGGTACAAGCCTTGAAACTGAAATCAAGTTTCTAGAAAAACTTGGAACGTAAAAGGTCTTTTCTAACTCCAAAACAAAACCACTACTTAAAGCTAAATAACATGTTCCTATAGCTTCCATATGCGAGCCCATCTTGTTTCCTGATAAGATGCTTTGCTCACTTCCTACTGGCTTCCTTAGGTTTTGCAAACCTTTGCAAGGAATTCGAAATGTGAATTGTTGATCCAGAATCAATCCACCATGTGTTAATATTAACATTAACCATATCAGATTCATAACAAACAAATGAGATTATTTCCTTAAGTTCGAGAATGTCACAACGAATTTCAGAGAAATTTGCAGGTTGTACTGCTGCATCAAAATAAAGAATCACATGCTTATGTTGAGGCTTAATAAACTTTCATGTTCTACCAATGTAAAACATGGTAAAAAGAATTGAATCAAATGACATGAAAATTGCCTGTGGGCTAAATTTTCAATTCAAACAGATTCAATAAAACTTTATGAACTTTCATGTTTTACCAATGTAAAACATGCTAAAAAGAATTGAATCAAATGACATGAAAATTGCATGTGGGCTAAATTTTCAATTCAAGCAGATTCAATAAAACTTTATGAACTTTCACGTTTTACCAATGTAAAACATGCTAATCCCGGATGCGGGTGAGGGCACGTCTCAGGAGGACGGGACACATGCCTAGCATGTGCCGCCCCGTGCCAGAGCATAAGAGTTATGGCTATACGCCGTCAGGTAAGAAGGAGGGGAAACCCAAGCTCCATGCATTCAATGCAGAGCAAGGGGAGAGTATGGATGTACAGCAAGCAGTTAAGGCGGGCTTGCCTCGAGGTCTTGCAGCGATTTTTCATAGGGAGGACGGCGTATTACATTTGCGTGGACATGGTAAGCAAGGGATATTGCAGTCCCGAGGAAAATTGGATTGGGTGGAAGATCAACCACCTTGCAGAACAATTACAGCATTCTGGGGCCGCCACCCAGAGGAATGTCTTGAGGGAGAAAGACGGGCAGCGCAGGAAGGGGATAAATGCGAAGCGAGGCAATCTTCTGGGGCCTGGTTTGGGGCGGAGTCTTGTGAATTCAGGTGCCTGGGGTATCCGAAGAGCGGTCTGTGGTATAATTCACTGGGGGATTGCTCTACCAGAGCAATTCGGATACAGTTCTCCCGCTCCGGGACTCGCAGGGATTTCATCTCTTTGGCAGAGGTTTGGGAGCAGGGTGAACTCGGGAGAGGCTCCATGGCCAAAATCCGTGAGAGGCAGATTAGTAGAAGAGGCCCAGGGAGAGGATCGGCCTCACGTCGCCCAGCAGAAGAGGAGCATCATCATTGTTGTTGTTGCTATTGTCACCGGAGGGCGAGAGCAACAACAATACAGGCGGGACAGTTTCTGGATGTGGGTAGCTCAAGCGAGGGAGAGGCAGGGCTTCCGGCCTTTGGTTCTGTCATCTTTACATTGGGCGGCTCGAGGGAGAATGCGGGCATCAATGCCCACATCTCGGTGCTCTTCACAAAGGCCCAGGAAGGAGGTGAAGGAGGGAAGCAGCCCGAGAAGGAGGGGCCACCCCAAAAAGGCAAAGAAGAGGAAAGTCCGGTGTTGCAGCCTCCTATTGAAGCCAGTACCTCAGGTAGAGGAATCCAGCAAGCTCCTCCCATCCCTCAGGAGCAGGCTCCCCCAATCGCGGCCAATCCTCCAGTGGAGCTGTGGGATGGAATGCCGGAAGGACAGGGCTGGAGTTACATATATGAGGCGGAGCCCGAGGATTAATCCCCAGACGCGCTCTCAGGATCACTCTCTCCTCTCTCGGCACCCGGTTTATCCAATTGTCTCAG
Organism: Pinus tabuliformis; assembly: GCA_031772625.1. Lineage (NCBI taxonomy): Eukaryota > Viridiplantae > Streptophyta > Pinopsida > Pinales > Pinaceae > Pinus > Pinus tabuliformis. The sequence goes on from CM062811.1 coordinate 1,087,494,589, forward strand.
CGGGTATTCGCTTTCTGTTTACTTTAGTGTCTACTTCTGTTTACGTTCATAGGCAGTTATGCATTTTGTTGTGTAATAGTCTCTGTCTCGTGGTCTGGCCTTGTAAAGGTCTTTATCTAGTTGGGAAATGTTCTGATGCAAGATTGAAGGAAGGAAGCCCCTGCGAGGGCCATGTGGTCAATGTTTAACTCCTTGTGGCTCGATGTCAGCCCACAGTAGTGTTTATTCGGTCTTTTGCGGCTCTATGTCAGATTGCAGTCACGATCTTTTGGTCTTTTGTGTCAAATGGTTCAGTGAGTCTGGTAGTTGCCCCTGCGAGGGTATATTTCATGTCAAAACTTGTTCTCCCAGAGGTCATAGTTGGCCTGGACTTGTCTCACTGAATGTACAGCTCATATGTAAATACCACTTAATATAATAGATAGTCTTTTACCGAGAAAAAAAAAATGTAAAACATGCTAAAAAGAATTGAATCAAATGACATGAAAATTGCCTGTGGGCTAAATTTTCAATTCAAACAGATTCAATAAAACTTTATGAACTTTCATGTTTTACCAATGTAAAACATGATAAAAAGAATTGAATCAAATGACATAAAAATTGTCTGTGGGCTAAATTTTTAATTCAAACAGATTCAATAAACTTTATGATAAAACTTATTAATTCATAACTCCTGTGGGTAGGTTATGAAATTTTATCCTAATTAATCACATAAATATAATAAAAATTCCTGTGGGATAAAATTTATTATATTCAGTGTAATTAATTACAATTTAATGTCTAAATAATCTTTATGTGATCTTGCCAATCAATATATAATTTTATTTAATTAAAGATGCTGTGGCTATTCTCTAATTAATTAAAATCATATGGATCACTAGACATCATTTTGTTGCATAAACAAAACTTAACCCGGAGATTGACTGAAGCAGGGTTGTTCTACTTTGCACTTGCATAGCAAATGCAGTTCGAAGGCTAGTTGGCTTGACTTCAGGCTCCGTCCTTAAGTTCAGCGTAAATTTTACAATGAATATGTAATCAATTATAAAATTTACAGAGTGCCATTATTCGATAATGATGGAATCAGGAGACGCAGCTAACGAATTCAAGAATCATCATATAAACATATATTGAATAGCATGGCACACGCTAACACACAAATTGTGCAAGTCTTTAAGGCTGCTAACTGCACGAAGCCTTGCTACATAAAGACATCCATTTGAAAATATGGCCAAGTTTACTCTTCCATAAAAATAATTATCAAATAATAAAAATGCTCTATCACCTTAAAAAGTTAAGGAGCACTGGCTCTTACCACATGATCAAAAAAAAAACTTGTTCTTCAAAAAGTGATATAATTAAAAAAAACTTCATATAGCACTTTTAAAGATCTCGTGTTTATTTTTATCAAAAGGAAACCTCTTAGGCTATAATCCCAATAAGCGTCCACAATTGAAAAAATCCATTTGAGCTTACCATTAAATAAATAAAGAATGGACTCCATGTCATAGATCTCATGCCGGACCCGGGGCTTCAGGGTAGGAGATTATCATATCATTGGGTTCTAAAAGCCTCCAAACAGTTCCAATTATAAATTATAAAACTGCAAATTTGAAATATTCAAAGACTAAACTATTTCAAATATCGAAATATTGAAATATTTAAGAATGCATAAACCATTTCCTTTAATTTGCAAACACGCATAAGACATGACTCATATCAAATGACTCATATCAATAACCTTTCTTAACTCCCTCTACTTTTAATACAACTGCATGATATCCAACTGCGTTTTGGATTCTACTGATTTTAGAACCCCTTTGTTGTAGAATGAGCGTCGGTTTTATTACAGGCACTGCAGCTGCAGCATGTTATACCCTCTAAATCTCTCAATGCACAAACGAGTGCCTACTTTTAATTCAGTTTATAATATGCTAGTTTCTGCCTCATTTTACCTTGCAAAACTATCTAAGAGCGAATATACTTTGTATATTTGTACATCAGCACTCTCTTATTTTCTTCATTAGTTCATCGTTTTCTTTAAGATTTTTAGCTTGGTATTACAATTAATACTGTAAGGAGATTTTATGCAAGAATTGTCGCAAGGAACAATGGCGAATGGCAACTATCCCCTGCAGATTACACAGTTTGCATGAGAAAATTATCAATATTCGACAATTAAAATGAATCAGAATGAAGAGTCCGTTGATGTCCGATGTCCCAAGGTCTCTATCATTGGGTTTACTGAACACGCAGATCAAACTGCCTTAAGTGCTTTAACAGTACGCCAAGGAAATAATCTAAATGATAACCTGAAAAGGGATAAGCGGGCTATATTCCGTATACAATCTGCGTTGGTTGTGTTAATCTTAACCAGCATTGCCGGTGTACCAAAAATCAAAGAATGCTTAATTCCAAATCTGAGAGGAATTCATGCAATTCGCTGTGACAAAAAAACTGACTACTGTCGGCATTAAACAATTTCAAAGGCATCAAAATACGTTTGTATCTCGGTGAGATATTGATTATAATAATGAAGCCTTCACGTACCAAGAAGATTACTAGATATGCCATTTGAGTAAACGACAACATGCGAAACAGCCATGAAAATGAAAATTATGTGCAGGAAAAATCGATGGGGTCTCGCCACCATGGGACTTCTAACCGTAATGGTAGATTTATTGCTCAGAACTATACTGACCACCGGGTTTCTCTCGATTGAAATCCTTTTAATGGAATGGATGCAATATATTTGCCATACCACAACTAGAGATGTGGTTTACGTCTAAGATAATAAATGATTGAGAGGTTTTCACATTTACCTTCAAGCTTCAGATCATTGATTCAAGACAAAAGGGAGAAGAGGCCATTTTTTTTTTTTTTTTTGACATGGAATGGCAGCTTGAAGGGAGCGTAGATTTTTCGTGCTCTAGAAGATGAATCATTTACCTAACATAGAGGCCTTGACTTCAGATTCAATAAAGTCCCAAATAAAAACATCAGGGAAGCAAAGGAAGCATTCTGAAGATTATAATATTCGACATAATGGAGACTCCCCATTGTAAACCATTTAATGTTTTGCCAAATCCACTTCTAGGCACACTCTGGGCTCGCACGGGAAGAGTTTTGTTTACCATTCACGAATCAATATATTTCCAAGTCAATTTACTCTGTAACCAACAATTAACATGTAAAGAAATTTCAAATCTCCTAGCAAATAGAGACTAAATAGCACACGCTTCTTGGGCTGGTGTTTACGCCCTTATTGCCTTTAAAGTGTGGGTTTAGATCTTTGTTTATCTTTTAACAATTTTGTCTGCCATATTTTTACTCAAGAAGTTCAACCTGCCTTCAGCAGAGGGAAAGCCAGTTGAATGGATATTCGTAACGGAAACACACGAACAAAGTCGTAATTCATGGTTAGATTTTTTTTTGTGAAGGAGACTCAAATCAAACCCAGACAGAGGTACAGAGTCGCACTTCAAAATATTCGAATCTCACACCAAGACAGAGGTAAACCTTGCTCCGATACCAACTGTTAGATAACTAATAAACTTGAACAGTGATTCTACATGCGGAAAGAACTGAAAAGAATCACTGAAACTTAATACCCAGGGATACGAGTTACCTCCAGCCATTGGTGATGTTTGATGAAAGCCACAGTCCACTTGCCTACTACTTCTTCTGCACTCCAGCTTCAATCCAAACAAAAGAGAAAGAACACAAGAATTCTGAAGGCACTTCCAAGCTCTGCTATCTCAGCTAGATGGTGTAAAACTGAAGGGGTTTGAGATATGAGCTTGGGGACCAAACAAATGAACATATAGCTAAGCTTCCATCAAGCTTCTAAAAGCTATGTGTTAGAAAAACCACAAATCAAGGTAGAGATCAGATCAAAGTGATGGACCACTTTAGTAGCTCCCAATTATAAATTTAGTAATTGCAGTGGATTTTCTTAACTAAAAGAAACTACTGCATTTGGTTTCCATAAGTTAAGAAAAGCTGCAATTCCATAAATCAAGGTAGCTTTTGTGTAAAATCAATGGAGCTTAACATTTCCAACATGTAGTTCTTCCACTTTTCCAAAATATAAATATTTTCACTATCAGATAGCTTAATAAAAAAGTAACTAAAGTGTTGTTAGCCACAGAATTTTTCGAAAAGATAAAGAACATTCACCACACAGTTGGTTAAAATCGTATGTTTAGAAGAGAAACGGACTAACGGCTGTAATATAAACCGCATTTTTTCAAATAGGGACTCTCTTATATTTATCTTATGGTCAAGGCTTAAAAGCAGTGATTAAAGAACGAAGAAGACCTGGTGGACAAGAAGAAGGCCTTGACGGGAATATATTTAGAGTGTTCTTCATGCTGGACTCCAGTTACTGACTCACGGCTCACTTCAACAGCCAATTTCTTCTCTCCCGTGGAATCAGTCCAGTCGACCTCGTCTGTGGCCGGGAACGAAGACGAGAATCTGACACGGCCGGCCCGCAACTTTGCACGGCAGGCACTGTAATTTCCCCGGCGCAAGAAATAGCATCTATGGAGCTGTTTGTCCGGGGCAGGAATCGAACCTGTCCTGCTGACAGTGGTGAAGAATTTAGAGCGCTTAAGCCCTTTGATCCCGTGGCATGCGACCAGACGCGTGAGAGAGAAGGCGCCAAGGGCTGGCCTCAGTCCGAGACTGGAAGAGTAAGCAAGCATGGCTTTGGGTTCGCGATGCTCGCCTTCTCCGCCGCATATACTTTTCGACGCAATCACCTCCCTACAAATGTGTTTTCCGCTTTTAACAACTGCGAGTACCTTCCCTCCTTCCCACGGGAAAAAGCTCCTAAATGATATTGAGAGGGGTGAGCTTATTCATAATTTGAACTTTTTTAAATGTGCTCTTACAAAAGTGGCTCAACCGTGTTCGTTTATGTATAAAATTGAGGAAGTAACATACATTAAAAAATCCCAGTGTGTTTTTTAAATGGGAATTATGTGACATTGTAATTTCCGGTCCTTTAAATTATAACTTTTATTTTGGTGTTAATTATTTTATGTTTTTTAAATGGGAATTATGTGACATTGTAATTTCCGGTCTTTTAAATTATAACTTCTATGATGAGGTATGAATAAATTTAGTGTTTTGAAAAAAAAAAAATGAGATAATTTTGATTTTGTAAATTTAATAATTTAAATAAGGGTTTAGATTTTAATTAATGAAAAAAATATATGGAAAAAGAACCTAATTTATTTTGAAATGATAAAATATATTATAATTTAATTATTAATTATAAGTATAATTTATTTTTTCAGATTGATTGAATTCTCACTTGAAGATGAATCATATTAGTTGGTTTGAAACATTGACCAAATCTGAATGATGTGATTAATCTGAAAGACTTTTATTAGAACATATGAAATGTAGATCTGTTACTCTGAATTTTATAGAGAAAGTTTGAAAATGAAATTGATAAATACACAATATTGGAAACCAACTCAACTATATATTAAGAATGATCTCAAAAAATGATGTACAATAGGTAAATTGTCCTGATGATGAACCACACTTGTTGGTTCGAAACGCGTCGGCCAAAAAATTCTCTCATGTGATTTTTACCGAAAGACTTTGTTTAATAGGTATATTGTTGATTCATTTTCTTAAGTTTCTTGGACTCTAATAACTACTCACAATAACACACACTAACCCAAACTTAATCCTGAGGATTAGGAGTCTAACACTCCCCTTAATCTGAAAGGATGTATCAAAATCCAAAAATGAGAGCTAAAAATGAAAAAATGCATCTCAACCAAGAGTTGAATGTTTCTCATAAATGGTTTTCAAGGATGACCACAAACCAAGGATGATGGTTTTTAAGGGAAAATCACAAATGATACAAAAGATGAGAGAACTCAAGTTCTCAATCAATGATGGTTTAAGGGTGACCATCAACTTTAGAACTATCATAGCAGTTCCTCAAACAAACCAACCCAACATGCCAAAAACATGCAATCATGTTGATTCTCATAGAGCATAAATCAAAACAACTTTGTCTACAACTCTGAATCTGGACTCAGACTGTAGGTTGTAGCGATACAACTCTTATTACCTCTGACTCGGGCTCGCTTGACAAATCACAAATCTTCGAACTTGTAGCAAACCATCAATTCCCCCCTCGTCAAATACAGGGTACTCTTTATCACTGCAAGGCTAGTCAATACTCTTGAACATATCATGTGGCATGACCTGTAAAACTTCTTGCCTGTTTTGGACTAATCCCAAGAAGCAATCCATCTAAAAATTAGTTTATCTCTTGCAGTAGTCTTCTTTCTGAAACATTTGTTTGAATGGTGATTGTGCTTTCCACAATGCTCACACAGGTGAAGATCAAAACATCGATCTTTCATGTGTCCAACTCTATCACAATGTTGGCATCGATCAATTTGTTCTGGAACAACATCATCCAGAAAACCAGCACTACAAAATTGTATACGTTTAGAAAAAACAGGAACATGAAAAGCTACATCCAAAACATGTTTATTATATCCCAAACTAATTCTGTTTTTGTTGTGTACAACTTCTTCCCACACTCTTCGAAAGGTTTTGGGAACGACAGGCTTTACATTTGTATGCAAATGACTCTTGCATACCCTTGCCCAAACATGACTTTCCACTGCTCCCAAATTTCATCTTAAATGGTTTCATTACTCTTCAATTGTTGTTTGGAATTAGGATCATCTCACTGTACTTGAGACTCAATCTAGAGAAATTCAACTATCTCTAATGCATCATGTAAACAAACTCTAATATCAACAAGACTTACTTTGCTGATATTTATAGTTTCATCAACAGTAGAACTAATGAGATTGTTTAAAATTTCTAATACATTTTTAATTTGAGCCATTTTACTTAATCTTCGGTGTCGGGTTCAATCAAAAATACACCCATTTACAAAGAAATTGACTAGTAAAAGTACAAATCACAATGTGTAACAGACAACTTCAAAAACTTATCGCCAAAATCTCACGTACATAAAAAGCAACAATAATAACAAAATTATCTTGCAAAGTTACCAAGAAGGGCCTTTACTGTATTTTATTGGAATAACTAGTCATGCAAGTGTTTATTGTTTTGTCACACCTACTACATTAAATAATTGAAAAATTTATGCACTTTCCCCTTAAATAATTGAAAAATTTATGCACTTTCACCCTCAACCATGAATGCAAATAAAGTTCTATTTATTGTTTTGTCATACTTATTACATTAAATAATTAAAATTTTATGCACTTTCACCTTCAATCATGAATGCGAGTAAAGTTCTCCGTAATTGCTTTTATCTTGACAATTTAACTTATCTACCAGAACCGACTTTGAACATAAGCTAAGAATATAATTCCAATCACACCATGTAATTGAAGTATCCTTGGGGGCCCATAGGAATCTTGAAGAAATCACAACCATTCTCTCATAAATCACTTGCTCATCCATGAGGGTATTGATATTCAGAAAAACGATCTACTATAGGATTGCTTGTTGCCTCTAATGAACTAAATAATTATGATTTCAATTATTTCATTCTCTCACCTTCTTTGGGGTCCATGTTCTTGAAGCAAGGCAACCCTCTCTATTTTGTTTTTTCGGATGCTATAGCGTCATTTCTCCTCGGATGCTATGTCCACTGATGATGTCCCATAAAAATTGAACCATTGTTCCTTGTTGATGGCAGGTGAGCTTAATTGTTTCTTGTTGATGGCAGGTGAGCTTTAGATTCTCAGAATATTTTGAGATCTGAGGGACATAGGCGTGGTCAAAAAATTAACAACTTATCTCTTTTGGATATCAGAATATTCCAGGAATTTACAATCTATTATTATCTCCTTCTAAGTCAAAAGAAAATTGCCTAAGAGCTCACCTCATCAACGCAATAAACCGCAAAGATGGCGTTGATTATCATTTCTCAACAATCGAACTTATGTTCTACATTCATATCTCTGATTTAATTTTCACCATGCAAACTTCATGCACAACACCTCCAACGCGGTGCCTTCAACAAAGTTGTCGTAGATTTTACAAAGGTCGTTCAAACGTGAATTGACTCAACCTTATAAGCTTTGTCCAGCCACCATACGCACAACAACAATTATAGTGTGGCAACAACTCGTTCAACAGTTTCTAGTTTCCAATCTGAACAATCTGCAGCAACAACTCAAACATCATCCAAACTCAACACCTGTCCATCTCCTTCTGCAGCATGCGTGTTTACCACATAAGTCACTAGCGCCAAGAACTCCATCCTCGACAAAACCCCTAACTCAGTCAAATTCAAGAATGAATCCTCAACGGCCCCAGTCTTAGAAGCTCAACCAAATATGTAGTCACATGCAAATTGTAAATATTACCACATACGTAAAATCTGCATCAAATCTCTGTTATTTGCTTCTTCAACGAGCAAAACAAGTCACACCTATAGCAAGGGTTGCCCACAACTTTTCAGAGCAACGGTCTCGTACAGGTCTGTGATTCTGTTGCAAGATCTCCTGCTCACATGAGTTTGTAATTTCCTCCTCTTTAGATTCTAACAATAATTTTCATGTTAACAATGGTCAAGGAAAGGGTTTTAAAACTATTCAACCACAAAAAAATAAGTCAAATGCATGCCTTCTATTTGGAAAATCATATTCTTTTCAGTGGGGGAAGAGCAACCCCGCTGAAGAAGCAACATTTACATATAATCGCCAAAACGAATAGATACCACAGTTAAAGTTGCGAAACGAAATTGAAAACGGAGCCAAAGTCACATCTTTCAATTTTTTGAGGTAATACAAATACAACCGCTGAAGCTGCGAAGCCAAATTGAGAACGAAGCCAAAATCACATTTTTCGACATAGTACACATATCTACCCCTAACTCAGTCAACTTCAAAAATGAATCCTCAATCGCCCCAGTCTTAGAAGCTCAACCAAATATGTAGTCACATGCAAACTTCAAATATTACCACATACGTAAAATCTGCATCAAATCTCTGTTATTTGCTTCTTCAACGAGCAAAACAAGTCACACCTATTGCAAGGGTTGCCCACAACTTTTCAGAGCAACGGTCTCGTACAGGTCTGTGATTCTGTTGCAAGATCTCCTGCTCGCATGAGTTTTTAATTTCCTCTCATGTTAACAGTTGTCAAGGAAAGGGTTTTAAAACTATTCAACCAAAAAAAATGAAGTCAAATGCATGCCTTCTATTTGGAAAATCATATCCTTTTCAGTGGGGGAAGAGCAACCTTGTTGAAGAAATGACATTACATATAATCGTCGAAGCCAGTAGATATAACAGCTGAAGTTGCGAAGCGAAATTGGGAACGGAACCAGAGTCACATTCTTCACATTTTTTTGAAGTAGTACAAATACAACAGCGGAAGCTGCTAAGTGAAATTGGGAAAGGAGCCATCCTTCACATTTTTCAACATAGTACAAATATCTACCACACCAGAGCAAATATTAACAACATTATGCTGCAAGAGCAGCCGAAATCATGCATCAACGGAATTAAACCGGGTGGGGAGGCGGCAAGCCGACCATCCCGACCGCAGGGCTATAAGCCCAGGTGCAATTATTCCACATATCAATTGCATTGATACTTCACTCCAGTATATTCTACCGTTCAATTGCATTGAAATCGCTATATATTTGTCTCCGTCCATACCGGGAAGTGCCTAATTCATCTGGTTCGTTGGGGTTTTTTGTTGCGTTGTTACTGTTCTGAGGTTAATGATTGGAAAATTCTTCAACGGTTTGTATTAAGCGCATAAAATATCATCACAATGACACTTACAACCCAGATCTTGAAAAATACAATGTCACGGTTCTTCACAAATCTCAGCAAAGCTACCGATCTGACCGTTCAACTCAATCTGAATTTCTCTAGTCTCCAATCGGACAAGGTTGGACAATACACACCACAGTCGTCCTCCGACAGGTCTGCGAAGACAGGTAACATACACTCACAATGACTGCAAAAACGCTCAGATAGACAGGTAACTCTGCTCTGATACCACCAGTAAATACATAATATTTGGAAACCAACTCAATTGTATATTAAGAATGAGGTATATAATGTACATATTAATACACTAGATAAATGGTTGATTCAGTTTTTTAAGTTTTTTGGACTTCAATAACTACTCACTATAACACACACTAACTTTAAAAAAATTACTTTAGGAGGAATTAAACTATCCCAAGGGACATTCAACTTAGTAAAAGACATCCAACTTCGTAAAATTTGATTGATAATATCTAACTATGAATAAATTATTCTTCCATCTAAACATGTTAACTCTAATCTAAACTCACCCTCGTCATTATTTTTATCTAAAAATACTAAAATATTTCAGTGATAATACATATATAACTTAGTGTCATTATTTTAAAAAATTATTAAAATATTTCAATGATAATACATAAAAATGGGGATTTTCAATGTGTAATTTATTTCTTTATGTGAAATTAAAAAAAAAATCTTAATCAAGTAAATTTAAATCTTATTCTAAAACCAAAAACTCTTTCAACTTATATAAGTTTTTCATGAAAGCAAAAAAAAATCTTAATCAAGTAAATTTAAATCTTATTCTAAAACCAAAAACTCTTTCAACTTATATAAGTTTTTCATGAAAGCAAGTATTCCATATCATCTAAGTTGTAGGAATTGGTTAGATATTTTCAAATAGCATTTAAACATAAACAGATATAATAATAAACATTGCTCCAATGATAATTTAACTTCTGGCTCAAGAGTCCATTAGCTTTGAAATTCTACAAAGTTATGTGATAATAAAGAAAGGTTCTATATGTGATATTTTTTGAGTTTATAGTGGATTTATGGTTGAGAAACTGATTTGTGATCTAATTTTAATTTATGTTATTTAAATTATTATTTTTTACATATATAAATTTAGATTTATATAAATAAATATATATAAAAGTTACAAAATCTATTAAAATTAAATTTTAAATTAATAATGAAAATAATGATCATTAATTATCTATTAAATTTAAGTTGAATCATCATAATGATTAAGGAAAAAAACGAGTGTTTTAAATAATCCAGTGGTGATTCCTAAAAGACATGCTTCTATTATTGTTATTACTATGTTCCAATTAAAAATATTTTATTTTTTTATGCAATTAAAAAAATAATAATAATATATATTTTCAAAAATATTATTTTTATAATAATTATTTTAAATAATGTTATATATATTTTTAATAAATATTTAAAATGATTTTTTTTATAGAAATAAATTAAATATTATTTAATTCATTTTAAAAATATAAAAATTAAAAAAATATATAAATCTCAGGATATTATACAAAGTGTGTAATATTTTTTAATTGTATATAATATATTTTTTAGAAAATAATTTTATATAATACATTTATTCTATACATTATGGTATTTGTGTTTGTTGTGGTTTTAATATAATGTTTTATAAAGCATGTGTTTTTATAATATTAATATCAAGTTTAATTTCAAAGGAAGGAAGGAGGGAGAGAGGATATTATAATAGGTTTATAAATGTATATTTATAAAGATAGTATAATGAGTTAATAAAATTATATTTATATTTATTATAGTAAGTGTATAGGATTGTTTTAGTCGTTAGGAAATAATAAAATGATTAAAAAAATCAATTTATTAAGATCACAATTAAGTTAAACACTAAATTTGTATATAAGATTCTTTTGTTTGTTGGACGGATAATTTTTTATTTATTTATTTATTTAAGGGTAAGATTATAGACAAGTGAAAAATTGAAAGTTGTTGCGTGTGCGAGCCCTCTGTTGCGTCTCCCTGCGATCTTCTACGCTTGCCTGGGCGTTGGCCTCCTGCCATGGCCCCCTCAGATCCGCCTCTGGAGGGGGTCGATTCTCAGCATGATTTCTCTGAACTAGTGAAATCCCTACCTCTGCAGCGCCCCAGGCCTGCTATCTCAAGATTTGTCAAGAAGTTAGATGTGCTCCAGGAAGTTCAGCTGCCTCTGGCCCTGCCACACATGGCGCCTTTGTCTCTCGCAGAAAAAGGTCTCATAGGACAATTTACAGGCCTCTGGCCTTCTCCTAGAACTGTTCAAAGATGGGTTGAAAGAAACTGGGCTGACAAGATCCAAGGGAAAATTTCCATCAGGTTCTGTGGGAAAGGGTACTTCACATTTCACTTTGAATCCAAAGAGGATAAGGACTTAATCTTCAGAAACGGACCCTATTTTATGGACTCCAGGGGACTCTACCTCAACAAATGGACTCTAGACTTTGATCCTGAACTGGACGTCCCCAGTGCTGTCCCGGTATGGGTCCGTCTCCCTCACCTCCCCCTCCATTGCTGGGGAGATGAGTCTGTTCGTGCCATCGGGAATGCAGTGGGCAAATACATCGATCGCAGTGAGCCAAAAGATAACATGCAGGCCTGCGCAAGGATCTGTGTCGAAGTGGATCTTGGCAAAGGTCTACCAGAAGCAATAAAACTGAAAGTGGACGAATGGAGCCATATCCAGCAGCTGGACTACGAGCAGATTCCTTTTAAATGCAAGGTATGTCACGAATATGGACACTTTGCCAATAGATGCCCTAAACTTGTTGATGCAGAGAGCGGCGATCAAGAGGGCCATTGGGAAACGGTCAAAAAGAAGAAGTCTGCCCCTCCACCCAAACCCTCCCTGGAATCAGATCCTCCAGCTCCCTCTGCTTCTCGACCATCTTCTTCCTCCCCTCCTTCATCTGTCCACCCCCCTCCTGATCCGTCGATCCCTTCTTCCTCTAATCCCTTCCTAGTCTTATCTTCCCTTGATCCATCTTCCATGGATCCTCCTCAGCCCCCCTGAACCTTTCCGAGCCCTCTGATCCCCCTCCCTCTCTGATCATCTCATCGCAAGCCTCTCTAGAACCCTCTCTTTCCAGACATACCAGAAGCAGCACTAAAGAACATGGAACTGCCAGCGATACCTATAAGAAACCTGGACCTGGTAGAAAATCAACTAAGCAACATAGGGACGAGAACGCTCAGAAAGATATAGCCATGGGAACTCAAACCCCAATAGAGTCTTTCATTCAAGGACATCAAGAAAAAGAAACAAACTACAAAGAGCAAGAGAGGCGAGCACCTCTCCGCACGCCAAACATCCAATGATGAAAATACTGTCTTGGAACAGTAGGGGGTTAGGGCACCCCTCCAAAATTTTCGCCCTCAGAGATTTAATCCACAGTGAAAAGCCATAAATATTACTGATTCAGGAAACAAAAGAGGACCAACAAGTAATGAGAAGCATTATAGACCAGCAGAATCAATACAAAGGGTGCGTCAGCGATGCAAGAGGAGCTTCGGGAGGCATCGCCACCCTCTGGGATCACAACAAGTGGAACTGCGCCTCAGTAAATCTACATCAGCATTGGATCAGAACCGCGCTGGATAGCAGAACAAATAACCAAACTGTAATTATCTACAACGTGTATGCCCCCAACCACTACAGAGAAAAGGAAATATGTTGGGGCGACCTTCAGGCTAGTATCGATGGTGAGCTAAGTTCAAATATCATAGTGGCAGGTGACTTCAATCTCATTCTGCATGCTAATGAAAAAAGGGGAGGCACCTTTTCTCCAGATCCCTTCAGAGGCCGGTTGGAGGCTATCATTCAAGACCACGATCTAGTGGACGTTGCCCCAAAAAATTGTAGGTACACTTGGAGCAACCGCAGACTTGGCTCGGGCAACATAATGGAACGACTGGACAGGTTTCTCATCAACATTTCGTTCCTTTCCTCTTTCTCCGTGGGATATGCCAACGTTCTCACCTCATCAGCCTCTGATCATTATCCCATTACCCTCACGTTGGAAACTCACTGTCCCCTTGGGCCCATTTCGTTTAAATATAGCCCCCTCGGAATGAGGTTCCAGCAGTTAGAGAAATTGTCCAGAGAACTTGGAATCAGCGTGTAGAAGGATCACCAAGTTTCATTTGGGAAACCAAACAAAGACAAGTTAAGCAGGCTGTCAAAGAATGGGCAAGAGTTAATTACAAGGAACCTGAGGAGACCAAAAAGAAAGTTAAATCTAGAGAATATCCAGAGAATGATAGAAGAACAAGGCCTCTCCCAGCAGAGTATGGAGCAAGAAAGAATTCTCTATTCTCAACTGAGTCACATAAGCAGGGAAGAAGAATCCAAATGGCGGCTAAAATCTAGGCAACTCTGGCTCCAAGGTGGAGATAAAAATACAACATTTTTTCATAAGCAGGCCACAGCTCGAAAACTCAGGAATAATGTTTGCTCAATCTTGGATAAGGAGGGCAATCAGCAAAACACTCAAGAGGCCATTAGAAACGTTGCTACAGAATACTACAGAGATCTGCTTACTGAAACCAAAGGAGAAGAGGATTATGATGACCTTCTTCAATACCTCCCTAAAGGTCTCACCAAGGATATGAATGACAGCCTGAATAAAGAAATCGAAGAGGAGGAAATAAGAAGTGCGATTTGGACTCTGAATCCTGATAAGGCTCCCGGGCCTGACGGATTCCCCATATGTTTCTACAGGGCATTCTGGGGTTTAATAAAAAAGGATCTAATCAAGATGATCAGGTGGATTCAGCGGAAGGGTAAGATAGGTGGTTACACTAATGCCACTTTCCTTGCCCTCATCCCTAAAGAAAACCGACCTTCTTCCTTCTCTCAGTTTAGGCCCATATCCCTCTGCAATTCCTCTTACAAAATCTTGTCCAAAATCTTAGCATCACGACTCAAACCTCTCCTTCCCTCTTTGATTTCTGAAAAACAAGGAGAGTTCTTGCCCAACAGACAAATTACTGACTCTATTATACTTGTGCAAGAAGCCATTCACTCGAGTCTATCCAGGAAGGAGAAATGATTTATCCTCAAACTTGACCTGGCAAACACATTTGATAGAGTTAGGCACTCCTTCCTCTTTGTTGTTTTAAAGAAGCTGGGGTTTGAGTCGCCCTTCCTTAGTCTTATCTCTACTTGCATCTCTGGGCCATGGATCTCCCCTCTCATCAATGGAAGGCTGGGTGAAGCCTTTCAATCCTCCAGGGGTCTCAAACAGGGCTGCCCCCTCTCCCCTTATCTCTTCATCCTCATGGCGGAATCCTTTAGTCAAGCTCTGAACCACAACAGAAGAGTGGGTCTCATTACCGGTATAAAATTCGGAAATGGAGCCAAGAATATCAACCATTCACAGTTCGTTGATGACACCTTGCTCATTGGAGGAGCCTCCACCACCATAGCACGGAGGTTCAAGATTCTTCTTGATCAATTTATGGGGTACTCCGGAGGCCTGATCAACCAGCAAAAAAGTTGTATTTATGGATGGAACGCTCCAAATCAGGTCATTCACAACATTGCAAATATTTTTGGAGTCTCTTGCAATTTAGATTGGACTCATTTCTCTTACCTGGGCATGCCAGTGAGCCTAGGACCTTTGAAAGCAGGAACTTGGGACAGCATCATTGACAAGATGAAGAGGAAAGTTCAGCAATGGGGTTCAATGTGGCTCAACCCAGCAGGTTGTCTCATCCTTCTTAAATCAGGTATTTCTTCTCTACCCCTTTATCGTTTTTCTCTTTTCCAAGCCCCAGCTTCTTTCCTTAAGAAAATGGAAGTTGTCCTGCGTCATTTTCTCTGGCAAGGAGGAAAAAACGACAAGAAGAAATTCAACCTTGTCAGTTGGAAACAAGTTATTCAGGCACAGGACAGAGGGGGTCTCGGTGTTAGGTCCCCCACTTTTACTAATCTTGCCTTCAGAGGGAAGATTGTTTGGAGGCTCATCACTGGTCCTCCGGCGTGGTGGAAACGGGTTCTGGAAACCAAATATCTGAACTTCCCCAGACAACAGCTTCTAGACTCTGATATCCCAATAGGGACTCCTCAAAAATTTGGCGACTATGCAAAAAAGCTATTCCTCTGATGACTCAGAATATTTCCAAAGTTCCTAGGGGAGGAACTAGCATAAACATTGGGGCTGATAAAATCTTGGGACAACAGCCAATAAACAAGCATGATGAAGCTATTCCTATTTTGACTTTCCTCAACAACAGGGGGATCTTTTATCTTGATCAAATCTCTAGATGGGATCCTTTGTCTCATATCTGGCTTGGATGGACCTTTCCTGCTATCCCCAGTGATATTAATTTCAGTCTATCCGCTCTTCTGTCTCTGCTCCATAGTAAAGCACCCATTAAAAAAATGAAGAGGACGACTTTCGTTGGGACCCCTCAGGATCGGACTACTCTATTCAAGCAGGACACCAGCATATCAGCTACAGCACCTTCCCCATGCCATTATGGAACCAACGGAGAATCGTTTGGAAATCAGAGGCGCTGCCTAAAATCAAATTCTTTACATGGGCCCTTCTAAAAGGGAAAATCTTAACAGCAGAGAACCTGCAAAAGAGGGGTATTAACGGCCCATCTCGCTGCCCTAATTGTTGTGGCGCTGAAGAAACCATGCACCATCTTTTTGTCGACTGTTCCTATGTTGTGGATTGTTGGAAAAATTTAGACCTCGTTGATAAGTTACCATGGACTTCCCAGCAATCAATAGGGGAAGTGATTCTTGCCTGGAAAAAGAGTTGTCCCTGGGGCAATAAGGGAAGCAACCTAGTGAAGAGAGTATGGAATACTCTCCCCTACACCATGCTGTGGAGTATCTGGCTAGCAAGAAACCGGAGAATTTTTAAGGATAAAAATACGGCATCAAGAATTGTAAGTAATAAGGCAAAGAATCTCGCTCTCGAAACCATTTCAATCAAAACCCATAGCAACATTGATGTAACAAAGTACAGTGTTGAGGAAAGAAGCTTCATTAGTTACATCCTGGATAAAAACAACAACATTCAGAAAGGTAATACAGGGAAAGCCCAGCGCAGTCAGGAAATCCATCCATGGAAAATCAGGTTAAAAGAGGAGGAGTTTACCAACTGGTTACAAATTTGCAACAACTACTACCTGTTCTTTGACGGAGCACCTAAGTCAAACCCAGGAATAGCTGGAGCAGGAGGCTTGATCCTTAATGCTAATGGGGAATGCGTTCTCTATTACGAATGGGGTCTTGCGAATTTATCCAACAATAGGGCAGAAGCGTTGGCTCTCTATCAGGGGTTAACGCAGCTCAACAGGCTTGGAATAAGAACAACAAAGATTTTTGGAGATTCCTCGGTTGTCATAAGCCTTATGATCCAACAAAAAGAGTCTCCCAACATCCTCCTTCAGCAGGTCATCCAGAGATGCCAGCTCTTGAACCAAACATTGGGCAACCTGCAGTATCATCACATCCTCCGCAACCTCAATAAGCATGCTGACAGACACGCCAACAAGGCTTGCGAAAGGATTATGGGCAGCTTATGTTGCAACGCTAAGGTGAGTCATCAACCTTTGCCATGACCCGATTCTGTTTACCTTGCATCAATCCAGCCTTTCCTGACAGAAAGAAGTGGTCTCAGTCCTCCCAGACATCCATCAATTCCTCTAATTGTAACAGGATTTGGTGCAGATCCGACTCCCCCAAAGCTCTGCTCCTTTTAAGCACTATCGTTACCTCCTCTCTTCACTCTCTTGCCTATCTGAACTTTATGAGTAGTCTCCAAGTCACCCTTTGCCTCTCTCCGGATTCCCCTTCCTCCCCCGAGTTCGACTTCCGTCCATCCTGCCCATCTCCTCGTTATCACTCAGCATCCTTGCTTTCAATAGATCATCTGATTGCTATCTCGCAGAACTCTGGTGGCCGAGAGGACTTGTCTGTTTCCTTATCTGTTAGCACTCATAGGCAGTTCTCCACTACTTTCGATCTTATCCAGCACAGGATCCTTCCCCTTCTTCAACAGTTCAATCATTGGTCTATAAGAGGCAGCCAGGCTGAAGAGCTCATCGCGGCTCTGAATCATATGAAGAACATCTCCAACAGCGAAATCTCAAATCCTTCAAGCGCCAACCATAAGGAAGGTGAAGAAATGCTGGAGGTATATATAGCACAACATCACAACCACATTAGCATGGATCAGAAATGATTTGTCATTGTCAATTTCTGTTGCTCCAATTTGTAAGAATCTATTCCTGTCGAGAATTTCTTAAAACTAGAATAAGCAGGATTAAGGAGATCTTTCTGCTATGTAACTCCTCAGATCCTGACTTACTTCGGCATCTATTGTATTTCAGGAGCCTTGACTCCCTTCCTTTTTTCAGAGAATAATATAGCAACCGAATTTGTAAAAAAAAAAGAAAAAAAGATTATAGACAAGTTAGACACTAAATTGGTCTATGATATCTTTTTGTTTAAGGGACAAGGGATCTATTTGTGCGGCAATTTGATTGTTAAAGTCTACAAATACATATTTGCGACGATTTGATTGTTAAAGTCTACAAATGCATATATATTATACCCAAGCATATATATTGTACCCTCTGTGGATTTGAACTTGTGACCTCTTAGGAGCAAACGCATGCTCTTAACAATTAGGCTCACTCACATTTTTTTTGCTTTAAAACAATGAAGTATAGGTTTTAGTGTTATTTTATAGCCTTGAATTTTTATATGGTTTTAATTGAAGGTAATTGTTATTAACAATTCAACGATTATCGTTCTAACTTTTAGATATGCATGTTCCTTTGTAGTAGCTAACATCCACTAAAGGGTTTTTATGTTGCGAAGGCCTTTTCAAACAAGTACACTTTAATGGTTCTTCATTTTGTGTAATGTCCCTTTTTTTAAATCCCCTGAGTTTTGTAATGTAATTAAAGCATGATAGTGTTGGAGAATAAGCATGGTTATAAGGCTAAATTGTTTCATGTAAATATTTTTGTTGATTTAAATTATAAATTGTTGAATATGAAGATGAGGACATGCCTATACAAATCCCAATGTTTGGAAGGGTAGCTTACTTAGGGAGAATGTGAGGGAGATTGGGAAGTTTTCCAATCTTCCATGAATTTAATGTTCAAACCCCCCGATGCATCGATTGAGCTACAACAACCCTGGGCAGTTATATAAGGAACGGGAAAATAGGAGTGAGCGCCACTTAAGGCAGGGTTGCATACCACATGGCAGCTAGGTTGACTTCATGTCCCAAGACAAAAACTTTAGAACCCCTACATGAAGCAAAAATGCTCATGGGGAAGATTAGGGGGAAGAGAGAGAGAGAGAGAGAGAGAGAGAGAGAATAGTGTGTATTACAAACCCTTGAGAACCCTTTTAACATGTAATATGTGTGTGGAAACTAGATTGTTGAGTTTAGGTTTGACTAGTGACAGTTAGGGAAACAATTGGGAGAATCCCTCATGTTGAGTCAAGTTGCAAAGAGGAACTTTGCTTGTGTGATTATGTTGTCCACATGAAGCACCAGAAGAGGGAAGACCACTAAGCTACCATAGGAGCATATAAGAGGTCTTCCTCTATGTTGTAGAGGCCTCAGTGGCCATACTTTTTGTGTATTGAGCCCTAACTCAGAGCTTGAGAAGTGGCATCCCTATTTCCTAACCTTTGAAGGAGATTGGCCTTCAATCTTTGCACATAATTGACCTTCAGTGTAATATCCAAAGTGAAGCATCCTTCAGACAGCAGATCTGATTTGGGGGTGGTCAACTGCAAGAAAAATTATAGTGTAGTTATGCTAATAGTTGGGTGGAGAGTGGCAATCCCATATTTAGTCTTTGTGGCAAATAAGTGGAACAAATAAGTGCAATTATATCCTATGAATTGATTTTTAATTATTATTCAATGTTTCTTGTTTATATACCAAGCTGGAAATTTTTTGTATATTTTCAATATTAAACTAAAAATTGTTGTATTACCTCAATTGATATGTGTGAGAAGTGAGTTGTATGGGAACATTGTAACAACCTCGAGTTAAAGTTTCATGTAATAAATGTTGAAAAAATGTAGCAAGAAAGTCTCGATTTGATTTTTAGCTTGGTCAACTTGAGAAAATTTGAATTTCCACATGAGTAGACAACTTGGATGCAGTTAACTTGTGTGACATGGCTTGTGTCACTCAATTAGCTCAGTAAATTCGAGTTAGAGGAGTCAGATTTCAGTTAAGCATGTGAGATTGCTAATTTGTAGCAATCAAGGTTAGTTATTTCAAGTTGTTTTCAGTTTAACTAGTTCTAACTATTTGAGGAACTAGTGGAAGGTAAGTTGTGCAATGGGACTTCAGTCTAACTCGGTGATCATCAAGTTAACTGATCAATCAGCCCAAAATAGCTAGTGCATGCAGAGAATTCAAGTTCCCCAACTGTGGTGGAGATTCGAAGGCAGTGTAACATCAGTTGTAGACTAGTCTTGAGTGTACAAGTGTTGCATGCAGTCAGATGATCAACCTTGGGAATTACACAATCATTTTGGAGGAAATTCCTAAATAATAGGGGCCTAATTTCCTCAAGAATTGTGCAAGGAAATAGGGGCTCAAGCAAAGACATAAATTGACTAAGTCTAGGTTAGAGCTTCTCAGTGAGCAAAGAGATAGGTTATTCACTTGCAGGTTGAGCTCAGATTAAGCTAGAAATTGTAATACATCTCTATTCATCAGATTAATGCAAGTAGGAAAAGGGATTTTTAGCAGCTTTCCCCTAGAAAAATATTGTGTGCATGTGTGTTATTTCTCATTGCATATTTGTGATTGATGTTCTAAATTGTGAATTGAATTTCGCAGAGCAGTAGAGTAGGATTGTGTCTTATGTTTTCTTTTAAAATTTCATGAACAGTTACAATTCTACACCATAATTTCTACATGGTATCAAAGGAGGTTTCACATTAGAACAAGAATTTCAAAGTTGTTTCTCAGGAGGATCGAATTTGCAATTCAATGTAGCAATATATCTTCAGATTTGGGAGATGACCTTCAATGGGCTGAGACTAAAGTATGCCCTGGAAGGCAGCTCTAATTCCATTGCATGGAAGGATCGCATGGAGGCAATGTTGGATGATAATGGATTGCTAGAATATGTCAAGACATGTATAGCAAAACCACAAGAATCTTATGCATAGAACCTAACCCAATGGAAGAAAGATGTAGCCAAGGTGAGGAGAATAATCTTGGAGGGAGTACGAGACCACATTGTCTCAAATCTCCGTGGGAAAGAAACTCCTTTCGCAATGTGGAAAGTACTGACAAAATTGTTTGAGAATAACAGGACCACAGGAAATTGGCGCTCAAGGATAAACTTCGAAATATCAAGATGTAAAAGAATGACACTATCCCACAGTATCTGAGCATATTTACACAATTTCGTGATGAACTTGGTGGAGTAGGTGTTAATGTTGCAGAACATGACTTGGTAAGCCTAGCCCTTCTAGGCCTTCCCAAGAGCTGGCATAGCTACAAAGATTCAGTGGATGGGAGGGAGAAACTACCAAATTGGGAACCCTTGTGATCTGATTTGGTGCATGAGGAAATACGTTGGAATACTAGAGATGGGACTTCATCTAAGGGAGAGGATGAAGAAAAAATTGCATTGATTGCAAGGGGAAAGAAGGGAAAAGGGAAGAAATCTCATACCAAACCAGAATCCAACAAATGGGGCAAGATGAAATATTTTACCAAAATTAAATGCTTCAATTTCCATGAATTCAAACATTTTGCCACGAAGTGTCCACACAAAATTTCAAGCAAGAATACCTCAAGAGGAGTAGCAGGTGAAGCTTTGACTTCGCAGTTCGAGCTTGACTTCACCCTTATCGCATGTATGGCCAACATAGTGATGGGGAGCGTGTGGCACTTGGACTCAAGTGCACCATTCTACATGACAGGGTGTAGAGAGTTTTTCAGTGACCTAGAGGAGAAAGATCTCTAGATGCACATTGAGTTGGGGGAGCCAGGACTAGGAACTAGCTTATAAAGGGGCTTACCAATATATTGGCCTTTAGGAAAATGCAATGAATGGAGTGTGGAGAAATGTTGATACACCGAGGCCCAAGCGACAAATAGTCTCTTAACAACATTAAATTATTGTCGACAGGGCTATCATCTAATGCCCTCAGATATTGGTGAAACCCGAAGTATTAGGCACTTGGGAATTTTGAAGAGTGACATCAGTGTGACAACACAAGAAGTGGTGTGGAAACACCACGTGTCTAACATGTGCCACCCAAATGTGGCCCTATTGGACATGCCAATTATACAACAATGAGTGACATGTGACACATGTGAGGACACATTAGCATCCATGACACATCAAGTGGTGATTAGTTGTCAGTGATCGATGTGGCATGCCAAGCTATCATATCGGTATGTTGGGAGATTGGGGGGGGGGACATATTTAGAATTTATGAGATCCTAATATCTTAATATACATGTCAGCCTTGCCCCCTTTCAGACATAATAACTACCACCATGTGGTGAGCTATGATTGTGTAACAGCTTTGGGTTAAAAGTTCATGTAATAAAGTTAATAAAGACAAAAACAAGACCAAGGTCATGGGACATGTATTCCAAGTTGAATGTTGGTCAAAACATCCTAGGGGGTGTTCATTTGGTTTATTATGGCTAAGGAAATTGGCAAAGGCATTAGCAAATGCTTTGGAAAGGCAAAAGACATTTATTGGGATTTATTTATGAAAATAAAGGAAAATAGGAGAAAAGGGAGATGAAAGGTCACAAATTTGCATGAGAGGGGAATTGAAGGAAAATGAGAGTAAATTGAAGAAAATAGAGGCCTCAATCATAAAAAGGCTTCTAATGATTAGTTTGTAGCTTTTTTGTCAATTTAGTTTTGGAGCTCTCTCTATTCTCCCATACTCTTACACACTTATAGCATTCTTGGAGCACTCTAGCTTTTGAGAAAGGAAAGCCAAGGAAGGAGAAGGAAGCAAAAGAAAGCAAGGGACAAGCAAGGAAAAGTTGGATCAAACAGCTTTAGCAAGAATACTTGTAGGTAATAGGTTGCATGTGTGATTTCCTAGTTGGTTTGTGAATGCATGGTACATGCATGTGTGTATTTGGTTCTCTTGTTGTCATGGGCATGGGTTTTGCCAGGTGTGACAATGGTTTCATCCTTGCCTTTCCATTTCCAGATAGCCATGGTGTGATGGGGTTCTTTCATTTAGTTGAGCTTCGAATTGCCAAATGGTTTTGGAACAGGGGGAGGCGGTCTCAGTAAAATTCTCAAGGGCCTAGGTATCCCTTGACCAGTTTTGGTGGGATTGCGGTAAATCCTTAGGGTGAAGATAGGAAAATTCCTCAAGGTATTGGTGAATAAATTCAGAGGCATCCAAGCTTGTTTTGGGTCTAGTAATCCCTTGACCGGTTTTGGCGGGATTGCAGTAAAGCTCGGTTGTTTATGTTCTTGTTTTGTGATTAATGATCCTTTGACTGGTTTTGGTGGGATTGCGGTAAAGCCTTAGGGTTGAGGTGGTGTAATATCTGGGAAACCCTGGTTGTTTTGGTCTTGAGTCCCATATTCGTGCTTAGAATATGGAACAGGGGTGATTATCTAAAAGAAAGATTTGGTTCAGCCCAATATATGGTCGAGTGGTACGTGGAAGTCCTTAACTTGGTTGGCTTTGGCATATGTTAATAAGAGCTCTTTTCCTCTTGTATTTTATGAGTATTTGTACTTATTATTATGTGGCTTGGATATTTGTTCTATCATTGTTATTATTCTAGTTATATGTTGGTTATAAGCATGGTTTCATAACTGGTTCTGGTTATGACTTTTGATATGTTTGAGTTGTTAATGAATGATTAATGAATGCATGAGCTAACAAATGTTATTGCAACTATTATGAGAGGACATTAGACCTTCTTGATGATTCTCAGATAAGTATCATACCCCTATGTTTAGATATGCATTCATGACCTGTAGATTACATGTTCTCAATATGTTTGACGAAATGACTGTCATGGTTAGGCTAGGTTAGGTCAAGTCTCTGACTCAAGTTTGAATGTTTAGCTTTGTTGTTATGTCATTTATGCATATGAGAAGTTACATGAAGTTCTAGGCAGTGGTCTAGAGGTTGACTTGGAATTTAGGCTCAGAATATGGGACCACATGCTCCTAACTGGAAAGTTTGGGTCCAGCTCAGGGTTTGACCACCTAGGATGGTTTCTCTACCCTTGAGTGTCCTGTAGCACCTGTAGGATTTTGTGAAAGGTCAGTTTATCATCTGTAGTCGACCCCACTTCCTTAATGGGACCTAGGAGGTCGGGGCATGTCATAGTAGCCCTCAGCGCATGTTTACCCCTGCAAGTCGGTGAAAGTGGGTAAATGTGGGAGGGGTGGTTAAATTTAGTAGTAGATCGAGTTCTGTTATCCTTGGGCGATGTTTGATACCAGGTTGGTATCAGAGCATGGTTCAATACTTGGATTGAATGGGCATAATGTGTTTGTCGTACATGCATGTCAATGCCTATGTGGTTGTATGCATGCATTGTCATGGTTATGGTTGTCGTGCATGAGGTCATGGTATGCAGTTGGTGTTATCATGCATGATGTCAGTATATTGATATGATTATGTATATACATGTATCATGCTAATCTGGACTGATTTTGTAGACGAGATAGCCTCCCCTGAAATTCACTGAGGTATGTTGATTATGTTTATATTTGGTTAGCTGACATGGTATTTTTAAGAGGATCAAATATGACTAGTGAAATAGTGGATTATAGTTCACGAGACTCCCCTTACAAATCACATGAGAAACCAAGATATGAGTACTCTCTGAACATAGCAAACACCTTGAGAAGTTTAAAGGCATAGATAAGAAGTTGCAAGGTAGATAATGACAGAATCATTCAGTCATAGGAAAGGCTTACCAGAGCATAGGAGAAACAAAAAAAGGTTAATGTAGTTATTCTTCAGAGTTTGTCAGACTTGTAGAGACACAGACAACCACGGATCCATCATGGACAGGAGGACGTGATTAATGGGGCATATGGCAATATGTCTCATGGTGGTCCTAGGTTAGACAAGGATGGTACAGTCAGAGATGACAGGTTCATGGATATACCTGATAGGAAAGACAGTGGACATGGGTTTTATTCTAGTTCTGGTTCAGACAGGTATGATGGTCATCCTCACTATCATCCTTACAAAGGAGTGACAGAGGGATATTTTTCAGAAGAGTTCAAGAAAGCCAAGACACCTACATTTGATGGAGAGTTGATGAAGCTGGAAGATGCAGAGGCATGGCTACTAGGGATGAAAAAGTTATTTGAGTTGCATGACTACACATAGAACATGAATGCCAGGATATATATTTTCAGTCTCAAAGGGAAATTAAACATCTGGTGGGAAGTTGTGAAGCATGTCAAATACATCAGGATAAAGGATATGAATTGACATGAATTCAAGAGACTCTTTAGGAATAAGTACTTTTCAGAGATGTACTACAACAGTAAGGCTAAGGAGCTCTATGAGCTGAAGATGGGATCGATGACGGATGAGGAGTACACGACTAAGTTCCTGGAGTTGTTGAGGTATGTGTCGTATCTTAAGGATGAGAAAACCAAAGTTCAGATATTTGTCAGTCGATTACCATTAGCATTTAAGGATCGAATTGAATATGATGAGCCTCGATTGTTGGAAGAAGTCATTGGGAAGTTGAAACACTGTTATGAGTAATCGAAGCACAAGACCAAATCTAAGAAGGGTTGGAAAGGGAATAACAAGACTAAAGGTAAATGGACACTGAAGCGAACAAGACCTCATGATATAAGTAATAAAGAGAATGTTGTTCCTTACAAGAAGTTTAATGCAATAGAGAAGGGACACGGGTCACAACCTAGAGAGCAGCAGGATAGAGGTGATGGTAGGAGACAGTTACAATGTTGGATATGTGGCAGGGATCATCTCAAAAAGGATTATCCGTTGTATTAGGGTGGTAGGCCTCATATCTACAGTGCTCAGGAGGCACAAACAATTGGGGATGTTGGAAAAAGCATTCCTCGGATCTATGCAGCATTTGATAACAAGAAGGCAAATCACCATGAATCTATTATTGAGATGGAAGGTAAGCTCTGTGATGAAGTTGTTTCTATTTTTATTGACCCTAAATCTAATTATAGTTATGTTAATCCTAACCTGGTAGATAAGTATGGTTTGAGAAAATAAGTGTATGCAGAGTCTTGGTTGGTGCAGTTGACTACATGTACTAAGAAAAGAGTTCATCATTGGGTAAGAGCTTGTGCATTTGAGCTGAATGGTATGCCTACATTAGCACATCTAAATGTACTTCCATTGGGTTCATACAATATGCTTATGGGTATGGATTGGTTGTACCTTCACAGGACTAAGGTGGATTGTTACGAGAAGGCTATTGAATGTTTGGATGATGATGGAGAGAAGAGAATATTGCAGGGGAAGAAGAAGCCTACATTGTTGAAAATGGTTACAACTATGAAAGCAAAGTGTAGTGCAGGAAAGGGTGTGTATTGTTTGCAGTACATGTTTCCAGTGATAAAGGTAAGGATGTTGAGGATGCAGAAGTCTTGAAGAGGTATTCAGTTTTACAGTAGTTTCAGGATGTATTTCTAGTAGAGATTTCAGGGTTTCCACCTCACAGGGAAGTGGACTTTGATTTGGTACTAGGGACAACACCAACATCCACGAAACCTTACAATATGAGCACTCCCAAGCTAGTGGAATTGAAGTTGCAGTTGAAGGAAATGCTTGACAAGGGATACATTAGGCCAAGTGTGTCGCCTTGTGTGCACCAATGTTATTTGTGAAGAAGAAGGATGGTACTCTTAGGTTATGCATTGATTACATGTAGTTGAACAAGGTGATGATTAAGAACATGTACCCTTTGTCGAGGATCGATGACTTATTTGACCAGTTTAAGGGAGAAATAGTGTTCTCAAATATTGATTTGAGATCAGAATACCATCAGGTACGCATCAAAGAAGAGGAAATCTACAAGACTGCTTTCTGGACTAGGTATGGGCATTATGAGTTTGTTGTGGTTCCTTTTGGTTTGACTAATGCTCTAGTTACTTTCATGTGTTTGATGAATAGTGTGTTGTGTCCTTGTCTGGACAAGTTTGTGATTGTATTCATTGATGATATATTGATATATTATAAGAATGAAGAAGAGCATGTCAAACACTTAACAACAATATTGAGATTGCTAATAGAGCATTAGTTGTATTCCAAGCTTAGTAAATGTAGTTTCTTTCAGACAAAGGTACATTACTTGGGACATGTTGTTTCCAAGGAAGGCATATCGGTGGATCCGGAAAAAATCAAAGTTATCATGGAATGGGCAACTCTTAGGAATGTGGATGATGTTAGATCATTCATGGGTTAGAAGGTTATGACAAGAAGTTATTCATTAGGAACTTCTCATGGATTTCCTATCCCATTACATTTTTTTAGAGGAAAGGAAATACATTTGAATGGATAGAGGATTGTGCATGCAGTTTTGAGTAGTTGAAGCAGTTGCTTACAAACGCTCCATTTCTAAAGATTGCAGATCTAGATAAAGAGTTTGTGGTGTGCACCGATGCTTGCAAGAGGAGACTTGGTGGAGTTTTGATGTTGAAGGGACAGGTGGTATGTTACGAGTAAAAGAAACTAAATGAGCATGAGAAAAACTATGTGACGCATGATCTTGAGTTGGTAGCGATCATTCACACATTGAAGATGTGGAGGCACTATCTTCTTGGCAGGAGATTTGTGTTCATGAGTGATTATAGTAGGCTGAGATACTTGTTTGACTAACCTAATCTGAATGCCAGACAAGCTAGATGGTTGGCCATGCTCAGTGAGTTTGACTTCGAGATCAGGTACATTATGGGAAAGGAGAACAAGGTTGCAGATACCCTTAGCATAAGAGTGAAGGTAAATGATATAACAATGATGAGTTCATATGGGAAAGATTTATAGGTTCAGATCTTACATGCAAGACAACAGGATGACATGTACAGGGATCTTAGGCATAGGTTACAACAACAGGGTACAGGTGAACAAGATTTGTATTGTCATCTCATGGCAGATGGTTTGGTGAGATTTAGGGATATGATCTCTGAGCTGGACAATAACAAGCCCAAGAATCTTATCTTAAGGGAATTTCATGTTAAGTCATCAAGTCATCTGAGATATCATAAGACTCTAACGACTATGAAGAGATTCTGCTATTGGTCGAATCTGAAGAAAGAGGTAGCTGAGTTCATTGCTAGGTGTTTGGATTGTCAACAAGAAGAGCAGAGTGTAAGCATCTAGGTGGTTTACTACAGCCGATCTGATTCTAAAGTGGAAATGGAAGGTCATTTCCATGGATTTCATTAGAGGTTTGTCGAAGATATCTAGGTAGCATGACTCCATCATGGTTGTGGTTGACAAAGCTAGCTTACTTCATAGCGGTTAAGTCTACTTATTTAGCTAATGAGGTAGCTCAGGTATTCATCAGGGAGATAGTGGGGTTACATGGTATTCCTAGGAAGATTGTGACAGACAAAGATGCTAAGTTCACTTCCAGGTTTTGGAAGGAGTTGTTTGTAGGTTTGGGTACATAGTTTTCCTTCAGTACAACTTATCATCTGCAAATAGATGGACATACAGAGAGGGTTAATGGGATTTTGGAGGACATGTTGAGAATGTATGTTATGCACCAGCAGAGGAGGTGGGACGAGCATCTTCCATTGGTTGAGTTTGCTTACAACAATGGGTATCAAGACTCACTGAGGATGAGACTGTTTGAGGCATTTTATGGGCGGAGTTGTAATACTCCCATCAACTGGAGTGATCTAGTGAACAAGGTATTGATTGGACCGAACATGTTGGTAGAGATGCAATAGGAAATGCAAGTTATCGAGAAGAGTTGAAAGGAAACATAGGATAGACAAAAGAGTTATGCATATAAGCACATGGCATTTAAGGAGTTTCAGGTTGGGGAGCATGCGTACTTGCACATCAAGGCCAAGAACAACTCCTTGAGGATTAGGCCATGTGCTAAGTTGGCACCTCGGTATTACGAGCCTTTTGAGATCCTTGAGAGGATTGGGCCAGTGGCCTACAAACTTGCACTGCCTCCGACCATGAAAGTTCATGATGTTTTCCATGTTTTATTGTTTAAAAGATATGTAAAGGATGTCGATAATGTGATTGATTGGTATGTATTGCAAGTGGAGCCAGAAGGAGAATTCCAGCCAGAACCTTAGTGCATTTTGCAGCGGAAAAAACTCATGCCCCAGAACCGAGCAAGTTAAAGTGTAGTGGAAGCACTTTGGTCCCAATGAAGCTACATGAGAGATGGTCGATTATATGTGCGCTATGTATCCTTCATTGTTTGCTGGTTTAGGCAACGGAGTTTTGGTATATGTACATATTTATGTATTATTGTCATTGTAAATACCACAATGAGCTATGTTATAAAGCTCCAATAAGTGGTATGGTTGTCATGTTGTCATGTTTGTCAGTTTGGTTTTGATTTTCAACAGGTTGTTCATTGTAAATATTGCATCGAGCTAAGTTATAAAGCTCCATAAGCATTCTCTTTTGGTTTTCAGCAGTTTTGTTGGTTGTAGGTGTCATAGAACACCAAGAATGGTCTTACCCTATTGGGGAGGGGTTTATAACAACCTTAGGTTAAAAGTTCATGTAATAAATTTAATAAAGGGAAAAATAAGACCAAGGTCATGGGACACATATTCCAAGTTGAATGCTGGACAAAACATCCTAGGGGGTGCTCGTTTGGTTTATTATGGCTAAGGAAATTGGCAAAGGCATTGACAAAGGCTTTAGAAAGGCAAAAGGCATTTATTTTTGAAAATAAAGAAAAATAGGAGAAAAGGGAGATGAAAGGTCATAGGTTTGCATGAGAAGAAATTTGAAGGAAAAATAGAGGAAATTGAAGAAAATGGAGGCCTCAATGATAAAAAGGCTTCTAAGGATCAATTTGTAGCTTTTTTGTCAGTTTACTTTTGGAGCTCTCTCTATTCTCTCATACTCTTTCACACTTAGAGCATTCTTGGAGCACTCTAGAATTAGAAAAAAGAAAGCCAAGGAAGGACAAGGAATCAAAGAAAAGTAAAGGACAAGCAAGGAAAAGTTGGATCAAACAACATCAATAGGAATACTTGTAGGTAACAAGGTGCATGTGTGATTTCCTAGCTAGTTTGTAAATGCATGGTACATGCATGTGTGTATTTGGTTCTCTTGTTATCTGGGAATGGGTTTTTCTAGGTATGAAAGTGGTTTCAGCCTTCCCTTTCCATTTCTAGATAGCCATTGTGTGATGGGGTTATTTTGTTTGGTTGAGCTTTGAATTACCGAATGGTTTTGGAATCGAGTGAGGTGGTCTCAATAAAATTCCCAAGGGCCTAGGAATCCCTTAACCGATTTTGGCGGGATTGCGGTAAATCCTGGGGGTGGAGACGGGAAAATTACTCAAGGTATTGGTGAAGAAATTATGAGGCATCCAAGCTTGTTTTTGGCCTAGTAATCCCTTGATCGATTTTGGTAGGATTGCGGTAAATCCTAGTTGTTTATGTTCTTGTTTTGGGCCTAGTGATCCCTTGACCAGTTTTGGCGGGATTGTGGTAAATCATTAGGGTGGAGGTGGTGTAATCTCTAGGAAGCCCTGGTTGTTTTAGTCTCGATTCCATAATCATGCTTGTAATATGGCACGATGGTGATTAGCTGAAAGAAAGATTTGGTTTAGCCCAATCTATTGTCGAGTGGTACGTGGAAGTCCTTGACTTAGTTGGCTTTTGCATATGTTAATAAGAGCTATTTTCCTTTTGTATTTCATGAGTATTAGTACTTGTTATTATGTGGATTTGATGGATGTTCTATCAAGGTTATTATTCTTGTGATATGATGGTTATAAGCATGGTTTCGTAAGAGGTTCTAGTTATGGCTCTTGATATGTTTGATTTGTTCATAAATGGTCAATTAATGCATGAGATGGCAAATGATATTGTATTTATTATGAGAGCACGTTAGGCCTTCTTGACACTTCTCAGATAAGTATCAAACCCCTATTCAGATATGCATTCATGACCTGTAGATTACATGTTCTCAATGTGTTTGACAAAATGACTGTCATGGTTAGGCCTGTTCAGGTCAAGCCTTTGACTCACTTTTGAATGTATAGAATTGTTGTTATGTCATTTATGCATCTTAGAAGTTACATAAATTTTTGGGCAGTGTTTTAGAGGCTGACCTGGAATTTAGGATTAGAATTCAGGACCGCATGATCCTAACTGGAAAGTTTGGGTTGCAACGACATGGATGCAGGCTTGTGCATGTAGTTGGAGCCTTCCAACCACATGGAGACCTTGATGTGGGTCAAGAATGCATATCTGAACATAGGGTCTCGATGAGTAGAAGACGATGGTGGTATCAAAATTGTGATTTGAGGTGATGGAAGAAAGAGAATTTTTAGATAACCCCATCCTCATATTGTACCTGAAATGTCGGGTCTAATTATGCCCCACACCCCTAATATGGAATTAAGGGTTGGGTGTATTACATTTTGGTTTTTTTGTCAGAATCCAACAATACAATTGTGGGTGAGATTGTGATGCTTTGTTATTTAAAATGCATTTTTTAATGCTTAAATGGATTCAATGCCCTAAAAAACCCTAGGTTACTTAGAGTTTGTAGACTACACAACTCAAATTTGTGATTCCGACAAATCCCTAATGGATTTTGGGCAAAATTGACAAAAAAAATGCTCAAAAAAAGGCCAAAAATATAGAAGTGTTAGACTATGCATTTCAAACAATCTTATTTATTCAAATTAAAAGGAACTTGAATGAGGAAGTTGATGAAATGAAAAAAAAGGGGTTGGGGAACTTGAATGTCATTTATAGACATGGAATGATGCCTAGGAAAACATAAAGTTTACCCATATCACATGATAAATTTCATGGCTTAATGGTCTAGAGGGGATCTTGTGTGGGTATCATCCCTCGACAATAAAAAGGTAGTTCACACACTTCATTATGTGTGTTCATAAAGTGTATCATCAAGGTCCCAAATGCATAAGAGCATATATAAAATGTGTTGAAATCATAATACCTAATACTAACATTAATATCACCATGATGAAAAATATATGGAGAACATACATTAGGTAATCCTTCCTACATGGTTGT
Organism: Pinus tabuliformis; assembly: GCA_031772625.1. Taxonomy (NCBI): domain Eukaryota; kingdom Viridiplantae; phylum Streptophyta; class Pinopsida; order Pinales; family Pinaceae; genus Pinus; species Pinus tabuliformis. Next base: position 1,087,526,676 of record CM062811.1, read on the forward strand.
CTTTGATAGGAATATCCTAGGTTGATATGGTCATTCAATTTCTTCCCCTTGATGTATGGGATTTTGTATGGACATTTCTATTTTAATTTTCAGTAGAATCCTCGCTATTCTTCTCTTTGACGATGATTCAACTTAAGTCTATGAGTGTGTCATGAGCTAGCGATAGTTAGAAATTGCTTGCCTTGCTCAAAAGCATTGTGTATAATGTCTTATGGTGATAAAAAATGCCAAAGATGTTGGCAATTGTATAAGTTTTGATTAGTGGAATAAGAAGATGTTAAGAGCATTGTTGCTACCACCACCATAAAACATGAGGCCATGGATGATAATTAACTAAGGCCAAGAAAACACATTAAAGTAGAGAAGGAAAAAGAACAAAGAACACTATACATTGAATCTATGAAAAATATATTAGTATTGTGTGAGGAAAAGGAGTACAATGTGGCTATTTTTGCACTCAAAATTCAAATGAATGTTATGGAATCGTCATTCTTTGCATGTCAAGCCCATGTAGATTACTCAATGGTCCTTGTTAACCTTATAATTACGAATATTCCCATGGTTAGTTCCTCCAACAATAACATAGACAACACTTCCCAAGATTTGGTCACTTACTCCAACTAGGTCACCAAAGTGTCTAATTTCCAATTCAACATGCATGGCTAGATGCAAGAGTCAACCAACATGGGCATCCCCATTCCTTTTCAAGAATTCAGAGGGAGGATATTAACATCTAATCCAAGTTCCAATGTTACATCCTTGATATCATATTCATCTACTTGGACGTTTAGATGAAATTATTTCTCTGTTGATGCTTTCAAGTAAGTTAGATGAGATAGGAGAGAACTCCTCCTCTTATCCCACCACTTATTTAAGTGAAGTGCACAATTGTCATGTCAAGTATTCATCCTCCAAAATATTATAAAAAAATAAGAACTTGTCTAGTTGATTTTCTTTCAGACTTTTATTATATAATATTTATGTCTACTTATGTTAGGTTAGTACATTAGGGGTTACTCCAGCAAGTTTTGGAGCAAGGGTAACAAAGCAATTTTAGACATTTTTTATTTTGATACTTTGCTCTATAGTGCCTTTCAATTTTGGTTTCCATCTATGATTGGTATATACCAAGGCTGTCTCGGAAAAATCACAATTAATTTTGTTTTTTGTGTAATATACTTGTTGTTGTTTAAATATATGTATGTTTTAATTATGGATTTTTAAGTTCCAAGGATTTTACATCTTGATTTTTTTATAACTCTCACAATTTTTAATAAATATGGGGTTCAGATGGGTCTTGTATGAGAGTTACATATCCAATGTCTATAGTTACAAGTTATTATTATGAATAGTGCTTTTGAGATTAAGTATGTGGAGTATTTAACACTTGAGTCATGCACTATGATTTGTCCCTCATGAATGGCATTTACTAATGGCCAATTTTGTATAAGCTTAAATTTCCCACTTAACACTCATAATGTCACACTCGTACTGGCAAAGAAGTGGGATTGAAACTAGCAAAATGAATAACATAACTTCAACTATTGTCTCTGCAACTTGCATGTGTTAACAAAGACTTCTCATAAAGGTTGTTGATCTAAAGACGACTCTAGCTCAAATATTCTAAACCATGGATGGTTTTTCTAATGGTCAAAGTAACTAGAGAAGCTGGTTCTAAATAATGGGTCACAAGGCATGAAACGTGTTGAGGTTTTTGATAAATAAGGGACAAGCTAAGAGTGTTTATGATATGGATTAGATCATTATATTATTTTTCATCTATCTTGATGCTTTCATAGTGGAAAAATTGGAGGATTTAGCTTGCAAGGTCATTTTTACCAATAGGTCCAATTTGGAGAAATTGGGTTTGAAAACTTTTGAAGACATTTTGAGGTATTAAACAAATTTTTTGGGGGCCCAAAAAATCTTGCTTGTGCCAAAGTCCCTAGTATTTTTTGACACTCGGAAACCTTACTAACAATGCAAGAATGGTGTCAAATGGAGTTCATATTCAAAAGTTATGCCCCCTGCAAGTTGATCTGCTCTGTTGACCACCATGGTACAAGTGGATGCCACATCAACACCTAATACTCATGCATATGGGGTTATCCACATGTGGACACTGAAAAAGACTCTATAAGGTTCAAAAATTTAACTCTATTTGACAATTGAGTGAGTCAAATCTTACCCCTAGTTGGCTAGGGGGTTATGTTACATATCAAGCCATCAAGAGAAATAGGGGTTGCATTACTTACTATTGTATTTTCTTTATATAGAGAGCAGAGCAAATTGGAGTGGGAAATTTGAGAGCATAAAAAAGGGAGTTAATATTCTATAGAAACCTTATGGGCCATGGGTCTCAAGTAACTCCATAGAGATTCAGATCATGGGTCTAAAGTAAGTGTTGAACACTGCATTGGATTCACATGGAAATATTTTTAAGACTTGTTTGATTAATTTATAATTATCATTCCAAAGATAATTAAATATGACCAATTCCTAGTACCCTTGGTCACTTAGATTCATAGGTAGGATATGTACTCCTTCATTGGGATGAAGGTAGATTGATCTCATGCATGTTGTACATTCGTACAAGTTTCCATAACTCTCCACTTAACATATTTTTCTACCTCCTCACATCATTGTTTAGATCATAACTCTTGATGTTGTTAAGGAGGCAGTGAGGCTACTTAAAGTCCATTGCAAATATCAAGGATTTAATTCCTGGCCACCCTTGTAGCACAAGCAATCAAATAGGTTTGTTGCTTTAGATATTAAACACTTAGTTGAGGATGACCTTGATTTGGTAATGACACTAGAAAGAAAACAAAAGAAAACTTCTAAATCCTAGTTGAGTGAGCACCTTAAACGTAAGGTTAATTCTATTTTGAGACCCCAAGTCTGGTTTACAAGGTTAACCAACATGTTTAGTATAGCCATCACTGATGGATTCTATATGACCCATTCTAGAAATACCTTTTTATCCATTTAGAGTTTCAATGATCATTTATCTAAGAACCTCAAATTGAAATCCAAATGCATGAAGGGGACTCCTAGCATTGGTTACAATCCCAATCCTAGATTGATTGATAACAATAAATTCTTGAATCCTGTGTTGCATGAAGTCTTGATTTTGAATAATTCCATATATGAAGTGGAAATAATTGGATGAAAAGAGGCAATGATTCCATTGTAATTGGAATTCTTGATATAGGGACTCTAGGTCCTTGACACCTAAAAATAATCCATGCTAGAGAGTTGGGAACATTACAGTAGAGTATCGTCACAGTGATTTGACCTTTATAAGATATACAACCACTTCATCGAATAGCAACCATTCTTCGAACCCTCAATTTCCAAAAAAAATGAGATGTAATTGATCGGTTATGAAACCTACAAAAAGTGTGGAAAATGGTTTGGCAATATGGAACCTCTTGAAAGATCTCCTTGAAAAACAAATTTCTTTGCAATTTTAGGGTTGGCTAGTTATTTTTTAATTTTAGTTTTATTATTAATTACTTTAAGTCTATTTTCTCCGCCTCTTGTCATGAAATATATATAAAATGGGTTAGAGCATCACTTTCCTTTGAATGGAGCTCAAATGTTTCAAGAACATGCGAGGATACAGATAATGGGGAAAAGGTGGAAACAACTATGTAGGAGGATTCAACAAGGGAAACAATGTATCTTATTCCTAATGTATCTCATGGATCATTATGATTTGAGGACTAATTTAGTAGCCATTTCTGAATCATTATTTTGATCAATGTGATGATGACAAGATCCAATGCTACATGCAGAGGAATCATAAGACATTATAAATTCAATGTGTATTTTGCATTCTAATGGTCCACGATATTAAGTCAAGTTTCTTTGCAAGAATGATTTGTTAGATAACATCTTTCATGGTTGTTGTGATGATTGACTTGTAGGTGACTCAAAATTTAGTCATGAGTTTCCACACGAAATAAATCATCACATTCATTTGAGAATACTCAAGACCTACAACCCATGCAAGAGAAGGGGACTTCTTTTTTATGAAAGTGAAAAATAATCTTGAGTACCAAATTACAATTCACTAGCAATGTTCATGGTTTGTTTGGTGTTAACAGACATATTTTATGTCCAAGCTTTTTTTATGATGGAACAAAATCAATTTCCTAATCTTGAATACCTTGTTTCACGAGCCTCTCATGGATTGAATCTAATGTTTAAATGATAGCATCCATCCCCCCAAAAACGGCATAATTAAATGAATACTAAGAAAAACACTAAAGTTAACATAAATCATATGTATCCCTCCTTGATTTTTTTCAGCGTTAAGATTTGTAAACTTTTCTATGTATGCATTTGGATTTGGCCACTTTCCCAAGTTAATGACCTTGTCAATAATTTGTGCATGTTTAATTTAGCAACATAACTCAAAGAACCTAACTTTTCCAAGCATAGCAACAATAATTGCAACTTACAAATAATGCAAGCATGGGATGGAAAACTACAAATTAGGTTCAATGATGGAACTACTAATATTACATAGTGCCCCAACTGGTCAGGCTAGTCTTATGATTATAGGTTTACCAATATGGGACAGCGGGGAAATCTATGGTGGCACGCTCATATCTCATGTCTTAGAGAAACTTTAGCTGGGACACTTATGTTTTTTTGTAAGCCAAGAATTTTCATTTATAAAGAAATATTACATCATTGCCCTTAGGTTGTCAAAATTATACTAGCCTCACTCTTACCAGATTTGTTGGCTAGTAGATAGTTTCCAAAAATGATTACAACATACCAAAAATACTTTATGGTCCAAAACTAAATGGGAACACACTGACCAAAATACCAACAATATCAAAACAAAACAGATAGCCATTAAGAATTCGATGAAGTTACTAAATCGAGATTCTCCAATCTCGAGCCAGGGGAAGGAAAACGACATAATTCGCACTATATATGTTTATTCATGTGAGCTAAACGTGCATCTAGATGGTCCATGTTATCTTGCATATGCTACTAGTTTCATTGGAGATCATTTAGGAAGGAGATAATTTCGTTTCGGTTATCATGCATTTTCTTGAGGACTTGCCCTAATAATGTCTTTAGTTGCAAGTGTAGGGTGACCAAATGAATGTATTGAGTTCTCCTCCTCCTAGAATTCCCAGGGTCTAGGAGCCAATGAGACTTCACTGATGAGCTTAAAGTCAAAAAATTATTTTGTTTCTCTTGGAGCAGACCTTTCAAAGCGACGAATATCCACTTGCGTGCTAGGAGAAGTTGCAACTTGAAATGTCATTGTCACCACTTGGGCGTGAGATTCAAAGCGAGGCCAACTAGATTGTCCACACTCCCTTGCACCTCGAAAAGCACAACCAAATTATCGTTGCATGGTGAGCTGAGCCAAAATCCGGGCAAAACATACCTCAATTAAACCACAAAAATACCTTAATAGAAGGACCAACAATGCAAACATGGTAGGGTGTCGTTGAGTATACCTAAAACCAACAGGGACTACATTTTCCCCCTCTCAATAGTACCAGAGAGCCAAAGTGTGGTTCAAACTTCCTGTAAACAGGCATGGAAAACACAAAGCATACATAACCCTATCAACAAGTCGATAGAGAGCCACTGGAGAATAGAAATTAAGTTGTGGGAACTAGAGACATGCGATTTATCTTCTTGACCAAAACCATAATACATAAACCAAAACATAACTCACAAAGTTGAATGAAATATCTAAAATAATAAAACAACCAATTTAATGTGAGAGAAGAATCGAGACCCATTAACAATCCAATAATTAACCAAGACAAAGGTTATGAATCAAACTAGACAGGAACCCAAAATTACCTCATAATTCGAATGAAGGAAGAAGGGGAAGCCCAACAGAATACCAACACGAGAGCGTTGCCCCTTCAAACACTCCTAATACATGCCTAATTATGCATGAGAATTTAAGACCTTCCAAACACCAAAGTCTCAGGATTTTGGGCTTGCTTTTGCCGACTTTTGTCGACCAAAGTTTCATATAGTAGACAACCACTAAAATTGGAAACTACCTTCATAAGGGTTGAGAGCCAAGATTGCAGGATCACCTGTAATCCTACCATGCCACCTTTGGAGAAGCCATACAACATTCATCAACAAACTACCATAGAGAAGAATCGAGAGACCATGAGCAGTGTCCACTATAGTTTTAAAAATTACGTCACACATATGGTGCATGGGGGGCGGGGGGCGGCATGCCATGTCACACCCTCTTTATTAACCTTGGGATTTGATGGGGTGGCGAGCGTGCACCTCCACCCCCCATTTCCATGCTCATCCACCCCCATCGGGGCCTGGGACACTTATATTTATCCAAAACATTTTGTGTCGACCTATTTATTTCCTTGTTCTAAAGCTAAGATTCCTATTATTTTAGGTTTATCTACAACTAATAGTTTTATTTTTTATTGAAAACACAAATTGAATCATGTGTTGAAATAAAAGGGAACTAGAATAGTGTATGATGCGCAATATACAAATTATTTTAAGGAGAATGGTGAAGTGTAGACAAGGAACAACTTGTTGTAAGAAAATATTATAGGGATAACAACCAACATATCTCGCAACATCCCATATGTGTTCATTATAAATGGGCATCCAAGAGTTATGTACAATTACTTAGGGCAAGGTGCAACCCTTGAACTATCTAATAAGATAAAAACAATCCACTATTAGATGGTTATATAATTCAAAGGATTGTTATAAATGCCTCATATTCAAGTTCGATACAGAGGTGCGCTTATTTATCACATTCTAGTTGTTTTTATAGGTCTTCGTGTGTAAAATTAGAAATAGAATAATTCAAAGTAGGTTAATCTTTTAGTCTCAAGGTTTTAAGTAATACTTATAGATATGGCACTTAGCATTTTAATGATATCTAGGATAGGATGGGAGGTGGTGGATCTAACGATTTTTTGGCAAGTAATAGTTCTCCATTTTGAAAGAATGAGCAAATTTGGAAATACATTGGGTCTTGTACTCATATTAACAAAATATTGGGTTTTTAAATAGAATTTCACATGTCAAACTTTTATTATTATAGAGAATAATAGGTCACAATAAGACCAGTTATTTGAATTAATAACAGAAAAGAAGAAGAAGAAGAAATGTATAGGTAAGGGTTTTTATCATGTTTTATTTTTTACTTTTTTTCGAGATCCAATCATTCTCATTTTGTTTTTTATTAGCTTTCTAGCATAGGGTACCCTTTTCTCTTGATTTAGATGAGGCTCTATTTACATTCTTGTGAGATGACATATGAGAAATCATCCATTTTACATATGGCAACAAATTCATAACACAAGTAAGAGGACTTCAATAACACATACATTTTGGCTATGTAGCGACATAAGTAAGTCTATGATGTTGAGTTCACCGCATTACCTTCTTTAGTCTTGGTTCCATACTTTATGAATTAAATTACATTTTCCCCTTTCATTCAACAATTATAATGAACTATGGTGCAGTGAGTCATTGTTTTAACCTTCTTCAGCCACAATGTTATTTGTTCAAGCCTCTCTACATAATAATGGATGGGGAGATGAGTCCTCTATAGCTTAGATTGTTGTAAGTTATTGTAGGCTTATTATGATTGGCCAAGTTAGAACTTCAATTAATTAGTTACTAGGTTTTTTATTTGAAAACCACGTCATGTTCTAAATTATTTGATATATTAAAAAGAGATTGTCACATATAATTCTCTCATAAACTATTTTAGTTTGTTAATATGGGCATTCTCTCTCCTTCATGTATAGTGAACAATGTGCAATTGAACAATAATTTACTCAGTTCTTTTGACTTCCATATGTTGTAGCTACATTTACCCTTTGTTTATACTTACCCATTTTATTTTTGAAGGAAAATATCTCTTAATGTACGTGGCTTCTAAATCATAGGTTGGAGTCTAACTTTCGCTTTACATTTAAAACCTTAATTATAAGTTGTCCATCGGGTCCAAGTTCGCTCGCAACTCGGGATTAAACCACACATAGGTAACCCTTTACTCTCTGCTAACCTCAATTACTAAATTATGTAGAATCATGTCTTTAGGCGCCTAACTGTATTGAACTTACATCTCATTCATGTGCCCGAAGTAATCTAATGATGAGCTGAAACAGATCCAACGACCATTGTTTATTCGGGTCTAAAAATACGCAGAGACTAAAGCCAACGCTCCCACCCGAAATGATTGTGTGGTCGTTAACCCTCAGATCCGATGATAGAGAACATTTTAGGCATGAAAGTGCTCATATGTTAGTGTCCTCTCCTCCATCCAAAGCCATCCAATAATCGACGTTGGAGTAGATTGACGACCCATAATCGTTTAAGGTCCCAATTATCATGAGCTTTAGTCATCACTCCTTCGCCTAATGCTCCGTACGATCTCCATCGATTTCGGCATACAATTGTAATCAATCGTTAGTTCCATCACTTTAAGGGTTAATAAATACAACGAGGGGTTGGTGTACTAGCCGTAAGTGCATTACGTGCATGTTAATTAAAATGTTAAATGTTCCAAATATTATAATGTTTATCACTTCACTCCATTTTAACTTTGTTCCTACTCGTCCTTCAGACTTTGAACCTTGTGTTGTGCTATAAACCAACATTGAAAACGTAGTAAATATCCACAACCTGGGTTCTCCATACTTGCATTATTACTATTTCCTCCTTTCTGGCTTTAGGAAAGAAATGGCACATAATCCTTCAGATGATGCCCTTATGGATTCTTTGGCCTACGTCTGAGACACCCTAGTTCTTAATATTGATATTTATACACTTAGAAAGTCCTTGAGTATTGATATTAGCCACCCTTCTGATGGGACCAACCCAACACTGTTCGGACTATCAATAATTAAATGATTTTAAATATGATTTAACTGTGGATTAGTTTGTGATTACCAACGCTCTTGGATATTTCTGGAAAGTGATAGGTGGCATTTATGTCTGCAATCAATGTTATGTACTAACCTCGGGTCGCGTTTCCCGCTCCTTGTTTCGCCAAAACTCCTCCTCTGTCGCTCATTCGGTCATTTTGCATTTGTTTGCCGAGGGTTTGTTCTGGTGTGGTTCTACTACTTGTGCATGCAGCTGTGCTGCAACTACTGAGTGCACCTTCTGGTTTGTTTTCTGGTCCGACAGTGTGACTCTCGTGCTTGGTTTTTATGCTTGTGTGGATAGTCTTTGGCCTTGGTTCGTTGGGCAACCAAGAATGGTTCTGCCGCCACCTGTGTAAGTAGATTTCTATGCCCTTTCTGCTATTGTCTCAACCGGTCTTTGTTCCATGAGCTCGGGTTCTGGTATGAGGTTGTCTTGTTTGCGAAACTCAGTGGTTGGCATGCATTCAGGTCTCGAAACAGTGGCGTTCTCCGGTCTTCGGCTTCAATGCAGGTAGCCTCCTCTATCCTTGATTCAATTTTCCACTTTCATTCCCCTGTTTCTAACGTGACCGCTCCTTTGTCTCAGCCGTTGGTTGGAATTCGTGGGTTAAAGGCTTGTTCTCTGTTCTCGCTGCAAATCCTTCAGGTATGGAAAATGTATCTTTCATATATTTGGTTTCATGCACTGTGTTTTTGTTTTCCTCTGTCAATTTGCGCTAACAACTATGTGTTGGCTCCTCTGCAGGTGTTGGGGTTTGCGGTTGGATTATACTTGGAACGAACACGTCGGTCTTTGCCTGGTAGGCTCTGCCAACATAATTAGTCTTCAGTATTTTTCTTGTTTTTAGAACAGGCCTGTGAGTATGGGGATTTGTTTTCCCTCAGCGCTTAGTCAATGTGGCTCTTGGCTATAACCAACGTTCTGGCCATTTTGTTGTCTTAGGCTTTCACGTTCCGGTGATTATTGGCTGTAACTTTCTATGTATGGGAACCGTTTCCCAAAACCCTCACCTAGGGTTTGTCGACCGTGGGCTTATGTGACTGTTCGTGTATTATTTGGAACTCTGTTGTATATTCTCATGCATTTCATTCCATAATTTGAAGAAAACTTTCAGGAAAAATATTGGTTTCGATTTGAAGCAAAATGTGGTGGCAGATGCACTCTCAAGAAAGGACGAGGATGTGGAAGCATTGTTGTGCGCCATTTCTATTATCTAACCAGATTGGATAAACAAAGCAAGGGAGGAATGGAAGAATGACGAAGAAGTGTGGGCACTTATTCGAAAGTTACAACAAGATTCCAGTACGTCTGATACATTTAGCTGGCAAAATGATTCATTATGGTACAAAGATCGCTTATACCTCTGTAAGAATTCCCAGCTAAAACAAAAGATTCTTATGGAATTGCACACTTCTCCCCTAGGAGGGCACTCAGGATTTTTAAAAACTTACCACAGGGTTAAGCAGGAATTTTTTTGGGATGGCCTTAAATCAGAAATTCAAAAGTTTGTGGCGGAATGTTTGGTTTGCCAAAAAAATAAAGTTGAAACAATTAAGACACCGGGTCTATTACAACCTTTATCCATTCCAAGCCAACATTGGGAGGAGGTTTCAATGGATTTTATCACAGGTTTACCCAAGTCTGAGGGAAAGAGTGTCATCATTGTGGTAGTTGACAGACTTACCAAGTTCACACTTTTGTGCATTATCACATCCATTTAAAGCCAGTACAGTTTCTACTGCATTTATGGAAACAATTCAAAAGCTACATGGAAACCCAAAGATTATTATAAGTGACAGAGATCCCATTTTCACTGGAAATTTTTGGACAAAATTATTTTCTTGTCTTGGTACTCAGTTAGCTCATAGCTCATCTTATCATCCTCAATCTGATGGACAAACTGAGACAGTAAACAAATGTTTGGAAGGATATCTTCGTTGCTTTGTATCTGATAAACAGACACAATGGGTCAAATGGTTGCCTCTGGCTGAATGGTGGTATAACACTTCCTTCCATACAACAACAAAAATGACCCCATTTATGGCACTTTATGGGTATCAACCACCATCCATCACATCATATTTAAGAGAAAATTCTAAGGTTTAGGCAGTGGAACATCACATAGAACATCAACAACAAGTCCTCCAACTCTTAAAGGATAACCTCGTGTTGGCACAGAATAGAATGAAACAACAGGCAGATCAACATCGCAGTGAAAGAAGTTTTGATGTAGGTGATTGGGTATTCCTACGGCTATAACCATATAAGCAAATGTCCCTCAAGCAAGCTAAGAAGGATAATAAATTATCACCAAAGTATTATGGTCCGTACAAGGTGTTGCAAAAGATTAGTACTATGGCATACAAATTGGAGCTTCCTGCAGCTTCTTGATTGCACCCAGTTTTCCATGTTTCATGTTTAAAGAAGGTTATAGGCGACAAGCTCCCAGTTCAAACAATATTGCCAGAACTTTATGAGGAAGGAAAAATTATATTGGAACCGGAAGCAGTCACAGAAACAAGAACTCGACAGCTACGAAATCGATCAATTTCAGAGTATCTTATCAAGTGGAAGAACTTATCCGCTGAAGATTCCACATGGGAGGATGAGAATTTTATGCAGAAGTATCCAGAACTACTCAAGCGTTGAGGACAACAATATTTTGAAGGAGAGGGGCATGTTGGGTCCCTATAATACTAGTGATTACCCCATTACTATTGTAGTTATACCCCTTATTAATATTGTTGTGCCCCTATTGCCCCCATATTGTTATTACTGTGCCCCATAGAATCCCTCTATTGTTATTTTTGTGGCTTTATATTATTATTGTTAGGTCGGCTGGATTATATTGTGACTCATTAGACTCCTATATATAGAAAGGAGGTTTTGTCATTTGAATCATCCAAGAATTGTTCATTTATGTAATGTAAAGGAGGTTGCCCCTCGAAGAGGCTGAATTCTAAGGCGTTGATCTATCTTTTCTTGAGTTGGTTTCATAACATAGTCCCGTCCCAAGGTTTCATAACCATGCCATATAACCATAGCACAGGTGGAGTATTGATGCTAATAGTAAAGGGGGCTTAGGACAAGGCCCCAGGTCGAGGTCCTATGGCACATTTTAGAACCACGGGCGTGGGAGATAGGTGTTAAGAAACGTGGCGCGGAACTTAGGGGCCATACCCAAGTTTTATGGCAGGAATGGAACCATGGCCCGAGATTCGAGGGCTATGCCAACAGGGGCATGTGGTTAGCCCCAGCCTCCGAGAGTATGGCCCATGTGGCCCAAATTTTCCACCCATAGGGGTCATTGGGCTTTTAAAGCGTTTAACAATTTGCACCTGAAATGACGTGAATCTCACCATCGCCAGATGAAAATTTCACTCGGCGGTTCCAAAATAGGCAGAATTCGAAGAACAATTAGCAGGGGAGTCTAGTTTGTAGAGCTGTTAGCAACAAAACTTCTCTAGAGCAAAACTTTCTCATTTTTTCGCCAAATTGAGCCCAACAAGAGCCTAGATTGGGGATTTTGACTAATATGGATCCATTGGAGACATTATTTTTACATTCTAAGCATTGTAAATCCATGAAATCATATATTTGAGAACTTAATGAAAGAGGCCCAACATTGGAAGTTGGACCAAGAGATGTAGCCCAGGATGGGTGAATTCCTTTATCATTTTGTTGTTTTGTGTTGTTCTGTATGGTATATTTGTCTCTATTTTTATGCTACAAACTGATTTTAAAAAACCTTTAATTTATGTACTTTTTTAAAATTGATGAATTTCCTAAAAGACAAAAATTTACTTGCAAATTTTCAATAAACCTTCAAGTTTGTAATATAGATCATTCACCCTTTCAATTTTTAACTTTTTATTACTTCTGTCATAGCTTTTATTTTGCAAGGTGGGTGATCATCGAAAGTGGTGGTCTCCTCAGTAATATTTTCTTCCAGACGTCCATAATTTCTTCCAGACTTGGTGTTTCTTTCAAACCTCTAACTTTGATCGATTGAGTAGTATGAAAAAAAATTTGGGTCAATTTAGGAGGGGGATATTCCCCATATCTACCACCCAAGAGTCTATAATTACTCTTTGTTCCACTCAATGTAGTATTTCTCTTCCTTTGAGTGGAAGACAAACTCAAGTGAGTCTAGGATGTCGAGTTTAGATGTGGCTCAGTGGGATTTTTTCCTATTTTCTTGTATCTTCCCCCGTACTTGTATTTTTTCTTCAACAAATTCTTCAGTATGTCTTGGACACTCTTTTTCTAGATGGGACAATGTAACTTTCTTTGTTTTCCTCTGCAACTGCTATAAACATATTTTCGTATCTAATTGTAGTCAAGTTCCTAGAAAATATACCTTCTAGACCAAAATGCTAAATGACTTCAATCAAATTAAAATAATTTAAAGACTTGGAAAATTTAGCAAGGTGGGTCTTCTTTCTTTACAACCACTTCTCCAAAAGTAAATGAAAAGGAAATGAATTTCTTTTTCTTCTTTCTTTAAAATAAAATCAACTAGGGGAGGTATTGTGTGTAAACTTCAACAACAAAATACTTATCTACAACAAATTTGGGTAGCAATAGTGGCTTATCTTGAAATCCATATATTTGAATCATGGTATTGTTCTCTCTTTCTTCATGGATTCCTTTGTCCCATAGGAAAGTTGGGCTTGTCCTGATATTTTGGTGGCTCTCGTCCAATCATGATGTAATTGACTTCCTTCACAAACAAATCTTGGACTTGACAAAAATGAAAAGGAGCTTTGTGTTTCCATAGTATTGGATACCATAACTAAGTTGGTTCCTCATCAAGGTTGAATTTACCCTTACGTGATAGGTCGTGGAAAAAATATATGCAGTCATAAAAAAATCTCTTAATTTTAAAGTAGTTTTCCAACTGGTAGGATATCCCATTCAAGATTACATAATCCCAATCAAATGTGTCTTCTTTCTTGAAGGAAAAATATAAATCATATGAAACTGTCCTAGGAATGTGAGATGAAAACTCTCATCCCATCAACTGTGTGAATAACCATGAAAATTTCAATACAACTCTAGTAACAAAGAAATATTAATAATTGAAAGATCAACATACATTTAGGATTATGGAGCTAAGAATTATGTTAATAAATTTGACCCACCACATTGGGAATCCAGAATAGTGTTTGCATTGGGAATATTAAGGCTTCCATCAAAGTTAGTGTTGATCATTTTTCTAGTTAAAGGAAAAATTCAACCTCCTATGGCCTAACAACAAGTCCCTCTATGTTTTTATAAAGTTGGTACTCCTCGTTGTGAACACACTCAATCATTTGAAATAGGGTTAAAACATTTAAAAAATGCACCTATAAGTGGACCAGGGTCTTTTCTCTCAAATATGAAAGGAAAAATTAAAAAATGATATCCATCCATTCCATCATAACAGGAGCATCATTAAATCATATCAAAGGGCAGACATGAGATAACAAAGTTCATATATCATAGTGAAATAAGATGATTCCATTCATGTTAAATCATAAAGATCATGGAAATAACATTCATGAGACTAATACATCTTGAAATAAGTTTCTGAATCACAAATGAACTACCGTCTTAAAAGGGAGTTCTTTGTGAGAGTCAAAATATATTACAAATTCAAGTTTTTAAACTATTTGGTGCCTAAAGCACTTGTCAAAATCCTGATACTTAATTGGAAATGTGAATGCATTCATCCCAAGGTGTGAGTGGGATTGGGCTCTCGTGAACCATAACATAAATAAGATAACAAGAAGAAAAGGAAGAACTACAGTGAGGGATCAGCTTAAGTGACATATAACACAATCAATAAAGTTGAAAGATCAAATATTGGGAAGAAGAAAATGAATATATCAAAAATTAAAATACTCAAAAAAATGGAAGGATGGACTCCATTTGTTATTGAAGTGCACTCAGCCTTTAATTTCTATTGAGGAAGTTGTTACAATAAGTCGTTGACAGTTAATTTGGATGATTACTTCTTGGAGGGACTAATTTATCCATTCTTGGATGTATCTTTAATAGAAGGGGTTATAATGTCTATTTTGACATGTTGATTGAATATCTCCTCAATTTCTTGAGCCTCCTCTTGCAATTGTGTAACTAAGATAGGTTGATCTTCATTTACATTAACAAAAATAACCAACCACTTCTTAATTTCCTCCTCCGTAAAATCAATTATATTTTCAAATTTTGATCTCATTCAATCTTTTAGATCATTCAACTCAACTTTCAAGGTGTCATTTTGTTATGCAACCAGCTCACAAAAAGATATATCAATGACTTAAAAATTATCCTCTTCGAGGGGGAAACCTCCTTTACATTACATAAATGAACAATTCTTGGATGATACAAATGAAAAGACCTCCTTTGTATATATAGGAGTTTAAGGGGTAGCAATATAATCAGATACTGCATAACAATAATAATATAAGGGCACAACAATAACAATAGTGGGATTCTATGGGGCACAACAATAACAATATGGGGGCTACATGGGCACAACAATAAAAATAAGGGGGATACACTAGTATTATAGGGACCTAACATGCCCCTCTCCTTCAAAAAAGTGTTGTCCTCAATGCTTGAGTAGTTTTGGATGCTTTTGTATAAAATTCCCATCCTCCCATGTGGAATCTTCAACATGTAAGTTCTTCCACTTAATGAGATACTCTGAAATTGATCGATTTTGTAGCTGTCGGGTTCTTGTTTCCGTGACTGTTTCAGGCTCAAATATGATTTTTCCTTCTTCATCAAGTTCTGGAAACACTGTTTGAACTGGAAGCTTGTCACCAATAAACTTCTTTAAGCATGATACATGGAAAACTTGGTGTACTCGGGAAGATGCGGGCAACACCAATTTGTATGCCATGATACCAATATTTTGCAACATCCTGCAAGAACCATAGTACTTGGGTGACAATTTATTATCCTTCTTAGCTTGTTTGAGAGACATATGTTTGTATGGTTGTAGCCGTAAAAATACCAAGTCACCTACATCAAAACTTCTTTCACTGTGATGTTGATTTGCCTGTTGTTTCATTTGATTTTGAGCCAAGAGTGAGGTTATCCTTTAAGATCTCTGAGAACTTATTGTTGATGCTCAATGTGATCTTCCACTGCTTGAACCTTATAATTTTCTCATAAAGATGATGTGATGGATGGTGGATGATATCCATAAAGTTCCATAAATGGGGTCATTTTTGTTGATGTATGGAAGGAAGTGTTATACCACCATTTAGCTAGAGGTAACCATTTGACCCATTGTGTTTGTTATCAGATACAAAGCAACGAAGATATCCTTCCAAAAAATTGTTCACTATCTTAGTTTTCCCATCATATTGAATATGATAAGATGAGTTATGAGCTAATTGAGTGCCAAGACAAGAAAATAATTCCATCCAAAAATTTCCAGTGAAAATGGGATCTTTGTCACTTACTATAATCTTTGGATTTCCATGAATCTTTTGAATTGTTTCCATAAATGCAGTAGCAATTGTATTGGCTTTGAAAGGATGAGATAATGAACAAAAGTGTGCATACTTGGTAAGTCTATAAAATACCACCATGATGGCACTCTTCCTTCATACTTGGGTAAACTTGTGATAAAATCCATTGGGACCTCCTCCCAACGCTGACTTGGAATGGATAAAGGTTGTATTAATCTCGGGGTCTTAATTGTCTCAACTTTATTTTGTTGGCAAACCAAACATTCTGCTACAAACTTCTGAATGTTAGATTTAAGGCCATGCCAAAAAAATCCCTTCTTGACCCTATGGTAAGTTTTTAAAAATCCTGAGTTTCCTTCTAAGGGAGAGGTGTGCAATTCCAAAAGAATATTTTGTTTGAGTTGGGAATTCTTACAATGATATAAGAAGTCTTTGTACCATAATGAATCATTTTTCCAGCTACATGTATCAAATGTACTGGGATATTTCTACAACTTTTGAATGAGTGACCACACCTCTTCATCATTCTTCCATTCATCCTTTGCTTCAGTTATCCACTCAGGTTGGATAATAGAAATGGCACAAAGAAATGACTCCACATCCTCATCCTTTCTTGAGAGTGCATATGAAACAAAATTTTGCTTCCCTTTTTTGTAGATGATTTCAAAGTCATAACCCAACATATTTGTCACCTATTTTTGTTTCTCTTTTAAAGATAATATTTGTTCCAAAAAGTATTTAAGACTATCATGATCTGTTTTTACTTTGAAGTGCCTTCCCATTAGGTAAGATCGGAATTTCTTTAGTACATGTAGTATTTCCAACATTTCCTTCTCATAAATAGGTTTGTGTAAATACTTTCCTTTGATTAGATGACTTTCAAAACCAATGGGTCTTCCTTCTTGCATTAAAACAACACCAATTCCATTTCTTGAAGCAACACATTCCACAATAAAAAAAATTGTGAAGTCTGGTGTAGCTAAGACCGGTGCTTTGCACATTGCCTCTTTAAGATGTTCAAAGGCCTTTGTTGCTTTTGGAGTCCAAGAAAATGCATATTTCTTCAGTTATGATGTTAGACTTGTCACTATTCTCCTGTAATTATTAACAAACTTGCTATAACCCTATCAACCCGAGAAATCCTCGAAGACGTTTCATGGTTGTGGGGATTTTTCATTCCTTAATGGCTTTCATTTTGTTGTATACCTGTTGGGGCAAAGTGATTTCCTGTCATTTAATTTGTCAACCCGGGGTTTCATAAACTTGTGAAGCATGTGTGCACTGTATGTGCTAGAAATTGTCTTTGAGTTTAGATCAATCTAACTACAAAATAACGAAAACCAATTCATCTAATCTATGAAATCAAATAATGAAAATAAAATTCAAATACCTTGTGAAATAAAAAACAAGTAATGTATACTTAGTTACTCCAACATTCAATTATGAAGTGTTACCTTCTTGAGATGATGTGTAAGCAACTATTTATACTTTAACTTCTAATGTCCTAGAAAAACAAGTAGAGTGTGTAGAAAATAGCTCAGTAATTGCATGTATTAAATATTCAACCATTCAATCTTGAAATATGACTAAATCAATTTCTTAGAATGATCTTAAAAATAAATATAAAAACATGAAAAAGTAAAGATCAATGATTGCATAAGTCGAACATTCAATCACCTAATTTGAAGTCACCTTCTTAGCCTGATCTTTTATTCAATTATAAAATGAATTGATAGTTTGATCTAAGAAAGTAAATAACATAACACGAAAGGAAACTAAATAACTATGAGCTCTTGCCTCAATCTTAATCCAATTGGAAAATACATAAATCTTTCCTATTGAAATGTTTTTAGAAAAGCAAAGATTGCACAGTCATTCTAAAACTAATACTAAGAAAGCAAATGAACTTTAATCTATAAAAGCAATTAAATCTCACACACATTTTAGGTAGCTTATCTAAAAGTGTGAGAGATGGTAAATCAAGATGCTCCATATGTAAGCAAAACCAAGTCAAAATGAAGGGACATTCATGAGTAAGGTGCCACAATCTAATTCCATATTCAAAGCTTGAGCATAACTCCAATTTTACACATGAAAATGATAGGCGAAAACTTCCCCTATTTATACAAAAATATGATAAGCTATCTCATTAATGAGAATCCATAAATCTCTCCCCATATATCTAGAGTTACAATCAAAATAGGAAATGATAAGACACATGTCTTCTTAGAGTTTCAATACAAATAGGAAATGAGACACATATCCTCATGATCCCATGATCTTCTCCACTCAAATTCGAATTTGGTTTTGGGAGGCCACATAAGGGTATTTTAGAAGCTTCCTTTTGACCTACACATGTCAACAATTTCATCCCACTTGTTAGGTATAAGCATATACACATTATTTTCTATTTTTAACCATAAATTCACTTAAAAATGCTAAGAATTAATAAAGTTTGGAAAAACATAAATGTGACCCAATAATGATAATGGTAAGGTAAATGTAATGAAATGGAGGTAAATGTAATGAAATAGAGGTGGAGTGAAAGTGACAATATGGAAATATAAGTGAAAATGTAATGGAAGTGAATGACAATTTCAAGGCCCAACATACCCCCCAACTGAAGCTATTGCATGTCCTCATGCAATCTATTACATTAATTCTTTTTTATCCTTGAGCTTTGGCTTAACTTTGCATGATATCATTCGATAACTTCATACTTCTGAAAAGTCTTTTAGTTAAATTGCAACATGGTTGGTTCTTGCGTTACAACCATATTTTGTTGTTGTTTTTATTTTTGATCTTTGAACTTTGCCTAATAATAATTTGATTATTGTTGCAAAGTATATCTTTATTGGATTGCATCATAGTTGGTTCTTGTGTGACAACCATGATTGTGTTTGTATCCAATTATCTTTTTAGTACTTTTGAAAAGCCTTTGTATGCTCATAACAATAATGTAATAGTTAATATCTTTTGAAAGTATGTGGGCTTTTGAATGTGATATGAATACGACAAAATATGAATATGAATGTATCCCCCCCAACTGATGATATTGGCAATTTTATGAGATGAGGAAGAGAAATGTTTTTTTTCCAAAAATTATCATTCTAGCTTTTCAAGGAATTTTATGGTAAAAAGTTAGAAAATGACATACCTTAACTTACCCTTTAGAAATGGATGAGTTGCATGTGTGGTGGCTGCAAAATTCTGATCATAATCTTCTTCAAGTGTTTGGACAAGTCATGGATAAAAGAGTCAAGATGGCTTTTATTTGTTTTTATTAAAACTTGCTGAATCTGCTGCAGAATAGTGTTGATTCTACTGCTGCCATCTGATTCTACAGCTGTTATTTGATTCTGCAGCTTTCATCTGATTATGCATCTATTGTCTAATTCCGCAGCTACCATCTGGTTCTGTAACTACAGATCTTCTACATTTGCTCCAAAATGCTGAAAATGATAGTCTTCATGTCTTCAAAACTCATTGGCACAATTCATGCTATGTGAATAAATGTTCTGATGTCAAACATAGCAGGAAATTGTTGACTTAGTGGCCATTAATGGATGCCACTAGTCAATAGGAGAACTCTCACCATTGATGAAAATGAGAGTCAAGATGCCCAAACACATCTTGCTAAGTACGAATAATTTTGTTGTTGTCGATTACCTAGAAGATCCAATGAACAAGGGACATTGATGTATTCCCATTGTTCGTCGGCATGAGGACTTGCCATTAAGGCATGCAAGCCTCAAGGTGTTTTTTCAAGGATTTTAGACTCAAAGGACTACGGACTCAATAATTTGCATTGAATCAGAGTTTATTTGCGAAATGAAAAAGGATAGGAAAAGAAAAATAAAAATGGAAGATGACAATGGAAAATAATAATGAAAATGAGCAATAAGCATGCAAGTGAGCTTCTCGCTTTTATTTGTGGGTCAGGCGGAAATTGTATGTGAATAATTGAAAATGAACAACTAACTCTTGCTGGGAAAAATGACTGTGGCTTGCTTTGAATTGCTTGGTTGGATTTATAATTCAAAATAGAGGAAGGGTAATGGTTTTGGTGGATATGGACATGGACTTGTTCTTATGTTTCTCATGGATTCAATCCTTTGAAGACCAATTGTGCGCACAATTAGTTTTCTTCAATGATCATTCGATCATCCTAAACCTGCAAAAAACTTGACATAAAGAACATAAGTGTGTTAAAAAAGAAATGATTAGTTCCTTTATGATTCTTACACAAAATGTCAAATGAAACAGACTAAGGAAAATCAAAGTGTTATATTCAGTCCAATTCATGATATCGATAACAATCCATTTTTAAGCAATAACCATGAAAAATAAATTAACTCCCTGTTGTCGGATGACTTCATGCACTGTGCTCAGTAAAACGATTGGCATCACAAAGATTTGTTGTGCTCTGCAAGTTAAAACTTCATAGGAAAATACATAGCAACAATATTAATGTCAAATGTTCATAAATCATCTAAATAATTTTCCAATTGTTTTGCAAGCCATTATTGAATCGTTATTTGTGCTGCAAAAATAACATGCTGTCAAAAATATTTGAAGCGACAAAAATATGAAAAAGTACTTGTATATATATATATATATATATATATATATATAAATTATTTCAATCAAATTTTAAGTATTCTTCGCTTTATAAATTGCTTCAATAAATTGATTGCATATGTATTAATCATCACAATTTTTTTTTTTTCACAAATAAAATGATTTCTTTCATTCAATTTTTGAAAATTATTGTTGTTCGTTTCATTACTTCAGAAGTAGGGACCTTTCTCATTCTAGCAGCTGGCATTCCTGGCCTTGGATAAAACTGTGAAATGTGAACATGCAGAAACTTGTATTCTTTGATCAGATTAATAGTGGTCTCGAAATTATCTTCCTTTGTTTTGCTTGGAAATCCACATATCACATCAGTCGCTATCTGCATGTCTGGCACAAGTCGTATTAATGTATCAACCACAAATCTGAATTCACTGATTGTGTATTCACGCTTCATAGCATTCAAAACAGAATCACTCCCTGACTACACTGGCACATGACGAAACGAGTATACACATGGGTGCAACATTAAGTTAGCAATTTCTTCCAAGTGTTCAAGGATGTAAGGAGGGTAAATCTGTTGAAATTTTGAGGAGGAGCAAGAGTCATTGTTTGATTAGAAGTCTTAGTGAATTAAATGTGTTATTGCCAGCAAAACCTCGTGCATAAAAAAAAAATATGTTTTCCTCACGCAGTCACCAAACAGGGTCCCGAAGAACCGTGATTTTCTCCCGAACGGTTAGGAATCTGAGGAAACAGTTTTTGGGTTATTAAATTCATCCTGTTTCTGAAAAAAAACCCATGTCCCAGTTTTTTCAGATTCACCCTGGTTTGCTCAAAAAATTCATTTTAAAATCGAGTGTCAAGACAGTTTACGCTTTCTGGCAATTACGTTTTCTGCAAAAATCAATTTCGGATTTCTCCTAAATGGTTGCAAAATCTAGAAAATCGCTCACAAGTTACCTAATTTCCCCCGTTCCAGAGAAAACCCATGTCTCATTTTTTTCAGATCCGCTGTAGTTTTCTTGACAAAACCCATGTCTCATTTTTTCAGATTCGCCCTAGTTTTCTTAGAATTTGCGTTTTAAAATCGTGTGTTTATGCTGCTGCATTTCTAGAAATGTTCTGGTGATTTTTTATTTGCAGGTTTTGAAGGTTGGGCTTGTGGCTGCATGGATGTCTTCTAGCAAAGGAAAAGGGAAGATCTAACTATATCAATCATCCTATAGATAATTCTGGGGGACTCGAAATCTGGAATGAGATAAAAGATGGGACAATGCTTTGAAGAAATCTAACCACATCATTTTTGTAATCCCGCAGAAAACTCTTGCA
The DNA here is from genome assembly GCA_031772625.1 of Pinus tabuliformis. Classification (NCBI taxonomy): domain Eukaryota; kingdom Viridiplantae; phylum Streptophyta; class Pinopsida; order Pinales; family Pinaceae; genus Pinus; species Pinus tabuliformis. Next base: position 1,087,548,974 of record CM062811.1, read on the forward strand.
TTACAGAGGTAAGGATTTTTAAACATGGATTTGCAAGCCTTGCAGTAGCTAAATATTTTTTATGATATACTAACAAAACAATTTCTTTTTCTGATCCTCTAGGTCACACAAAGTGCAGAAGGAGAGCATACTTGAGAGATTTATTTTGTTAGCATAGTCAAGATTTTATCAATCGATTCCTCTATAAATTTTGCAAAAATAAAATGAAAAGGCTTGATCTCATACCTTAAATTAACGTTTGTGATCTTCGCTTGCACTCCTTGTTCTCAACCATTTGTTTTATTACAATTTTTTCCTACCAAGGGTTAGAAGATGGGTGGTTCTTACTGCACCATAAAACATCAAATTTATCCTAAAAATTATAAAAAAAAATATTTTTATTTTTCCTATCTATCTAAAAACTATTTTTTTAAAGTATATTCATGCTTCCAATGAAGCCATTTACGGATTAGAATTTTTGAAATGCTCATATCCAAACTTGAAAAATGTACTTGATTGTTTGTAAGGATATGCAAAATCAACTTGACCTTTCGATTTGCCGCAAGGATCTCTTGAAGAATTGATGAATATTGTGGCGTAACCGCTTTTTGATACCATTCCTCAATGTAGTCTTTGGGCTACATTCTAGATCCTTTGTCCATAAATGGTTAGTAAAAACAAAAACAAATAAAATACACTCTAAACTGAAAGCTAGTTCCTATGCACACTTCCCCGGCAACGACGCCAAAATGTTGGGGCAAAGTGATTGCATGTCATTTAATTTGTCAACCCGGGGTTTCGTAAACTTGTGAAGCATGCGTGCATTGTATGTGCTAGAAATTGTCTTTCAGTTTAGATCAATCTAACTACAAAATAATGAAAACCAATTCATCTAATCTATGAAATCAAATAATGAAAATGAAATTCAACTAACCTGTGAAATAAAAAACAACTAATGTATACTTAGTTACTCCAGCATTCAATTATGAAGTGTTACCTTCTTGAGATGATGTGTAAGCAACTATTTATACTTTAACTTCTAATGTCCTAGAAAAGCAAGTAAAGTGTGCAGAAAATAACTCAATAATTGCATGTATTAAATATTCAACCATTCAATCTTGAAATATGATTAAATCAATTTCTTAGAATGATCTTTAGGAATATCAGTTAATGCAATTAAATGAGGATCTTAAAAGCAAATATAAAAGCACGAAAAAGTAAAGCTCAATGATTGCATAAGTCGAACATTCAATCACCTAATTTGAAGTCACCTTCTTGATCTAATCTTTTATTCAATTATACAATGAATTGATAGTTTTATCTAAGAAAGTAAATAATAGAACACGAAAGGAAACTAAATAACTATGAGCTCTTACCTCAAACTTAATCCAATTGGAAAATACATAAATCTTTCCTAATGAATTTTTTTTAGAAAAACAAAGATTACATAGTCATTCTAAAACTAATACTAAGAAAGCAAATGAACTTTAATCTATAAAAGCAATTAAATCTCACACATTTTAGGTAGCTGATCTAAAAGTGTGAGAGATGGTAAATCGAGATGCTCCATATGTAAGCAAAACCAAGTCAAAATGAAGGAACATTCATGAGTAAGGTGCCACAATCTAATTATGTATTCAAAGCTTGAGCATAACTCCAATTTTACACATGAAAATGATAGGAGAAAACTTCCCCTATTTATACAAAAAGATGAGAAGCTATCTCATTAATGAGAGTCCATGAATCTCTCCCCATATCTCTAGAGTTACAATCAAAATAGGAAATGATAAGACACATGTCTTCTTAGAGTTTCAATACAAATAGGAAATGAGACACATATCCTCATGATCCCATGATCCTCTCCACCAAATTCGAATTTGGTTTTGGGAGGCCACATAAGGGTCTTTTAGAAGCTTCATTTTGGCCTACACATGTCAACAATCTCATTCCACTTGTTAGGTATAAGCATATGCACATTATTTTCTAATTTTTAACCATAAATTCACTTAAAAATGCTAAGAATTAATAAAGTTTGGAAAAACATAAATGTGACCCAATAATGATAATGGTAAGGTAAATGTAATGAAATGAAGATAAAAGTAATGAAATAGAGGTGGAGTGAAAGTGACAATATGGAAATATAGGTGAAAATGTAATGGAAATGAATAACAATTTCAAAGCCCAACAATACCTTAGCACCCTCATGATATACAATATGACCCAAATATTCCACCTCCTATACTCTAAAGACACATTTGGAGGTTTTTGCATATAATTGTTTCTCCTAGAATAGTTTGAGCACCCTATAAACAAGTTGAACATGATCCTTCCAATGCTTGTTGTAGATTAGTATATCATCAAAAAATACTAACATAAATTTTCTAACGAAGGGTTTGAACATGGAATTCATCAAACTTTGAAATGTGGAAGGTGCATTAGTAAGGCAAAAAGGCATGACTAAAAATCCATAATGACCCTCATGAGTTCTGAATGTTGTTTTTGGCATGTCTTCAGTCTTGATTCTAATATGATGATATCCTGAACGAAGATCCAACTTGGTGAAGTAATTGCTCCATGTAATTCATCCAACAATTCATCAATGGCAAGAATGGGAAATTTATCTTTAATAGTGAGCTTGTTGAGCTCCCTATAATCTAGACACACACGCCATGATCCATCCTTCTTGTGCACCAATACTATTGGAGAAGAGAAAGAACTTTGACTAAGTTGAATTATATCAGCCTCTAGCATTTCTACAACCATACGTTCAATTTCACTCTTTTGGGCATAAGTATATCTGTAAGGCCTGATGTTTGGAGGAACACTTCCTGGAATCAAGTGAATAGGATGATCATGATCATGAATAGGTGGGAGGCCTTTGGGAGTCTCAAACACCTTGGAATGATTGTCCAAGACTTTGGAGATCTGGAGAAGTAGATGATTTCGATGTTTGAACCTCTAGTAAGCATAATCGTGCCATTACGCCCCATTGTTCTTCCTTCAGAATCTTTGTCATTCCATTAGATTTAATTATCTTTAATAGTTTCCCAACAATTCCCCTTAATTCAACTTCCTTTCCTTCACAAAAAAAAATCAAGAAAAGTTCTTGAAAAATGAAATCTATCGTCCCCAACAATTGTAACCATTGGACTCCTAGTACAACATCAGCACCACCCATTGGAATGTAAAGCATTGGACTATTCAATACATATTCCCCCATGGTTAGCTTGATATCATGGGACTTTCCAGAGCAATTTATAGTTCCTCCATTTGCAACCATCACTTGACACTCTAGTGTTGGATATAGGAAGAAATTCAATTCCTTGGCTATCTTACATTGAATAAAATTATGGGTACTACCTGAATCAATCAACAATATTACCTTTTTCTTCCTGATAGATCCTTCTATCTTAAGAGTTTGAGAAGTGGTAATTCCTTCCAATGCATTACAGCATATGGTCAGATTCATTTCTTCATTCTCTAGGGTTGGTCCCTGGTGTATATCCTCCTCTTTTGATGTTTCTTGTTTATTTTCTTCCTCCTCTTCACAACCTTTGTAGAATAATTGTTTCTCAACAAACTTATTACCTTTAGTGTATTTTCTATCACAACTATAACAAAGCCCTTTTTCTCTTTTTTCCTCCAATTTTTGTGGTGTCAATCTTGTAGGTTGTGGAAGACAAGGAGCAGCAACACTTCCATGTTTATAGTAGTGAGTGGTAGACTTCCTTGTTGCCATAATTTTGCTTTGAACTTTTCTTGCCACCCTGAATGCCTTCTCCAATGAATCAAGTTCCCAAAGGAGAACCTCATGTTGGATGTTATCTTTTAGATTCCCCATGAAGACATCAATCTTATGCTCCTTTGGAATTTAGTTACCCTAATATTAAATTTTTGCAAGTCTTCAATGTGTTCCGCCATTGAACCCTTTTGTTTGAGATTTATCAATTGCCTAAAGAATGGGTAAATGACCAGGTGAAAAGTGGTTTACGAGAACAAAGCCATCTATACCATACAAACTGATTGGGTTCTAAATATAAAGATGTCATACGTACCTTTTGTGAGTGTTTCACAACCTGTAGATCAAAATATTGCTCCATTTTTAGTATCCATGTTACCGAATCCTTGCCATCAAACTTCCTCATATCTATATTTGGAATGTGGTGGTTCTTAAACCCTACATTGGATTCTTTAGAATCGTAATTCATATTCCTTTTGTCCTCATCATAATTTTCATGGATTATCTTATCACCACTAGGAAGTCTTTCTTGCAACAACTTTGTCAAACCTTCCTTCCTACTTTTGAACCATTCATGTTGCCTTTTAAACCATCCATTTCACCTTTTAAACCATCCATGTCACCTTTCAGTTCATATTTGGTTGCTCTTTGTGAGAGAGAAATTTGTTGCACTTGGTCCCATAATTTTTATATATCATGTTGCAATTATTCCTCTTCATGCGTCATAGTAGATAATTTTGATGGCTTAATGCATGTAGAATTCTTTTGATTAGGAGGTATTTTGGAACCCAATATTGACATATATGATTCAATATGCCCTTGGTGTTGAAGAAAATGTAACTAGGTTTGGTCTTCATAATAACATGATCTTTGTAAATGATGTAATAATAGAGAATAAATTATTTTTGTATGTCTTTCTACATGGGTTTCATGAGCAAGATGTGTCATAGGTCAAAGGACTTATTCTTGATGTCTTTAGGATTTTATTATTATGTCAAACATTCATGTCATGTGTAAAGGAGATCTTTAAGAGCCTATTTAAAATGTATTTAAGTCAAAGCAACCCTCCAAGGCCAAGAACAATCCTCCATTGGCATGATCAAGAAGTCTGCAAGCAAAATGAAATAGAGATCATCATTGTCAGCTTCAAATATTGAATTAAATATGTTTAAATGACATGTCTGCTCAAATGAAAGTCATGTCGGTTCACAAGTACATGTCGGCTCAAATAGGAGCACAAACTACTATAAATATGTTGGAAATAATACTGAGAGGGGGGGGGTGAATCAGTATTATCAGATCAATAAAACCTTTTCAATTTCATACTCAGAAACATATACGCGACTTCAGTTAAGTGAATCCGCGTGTACACGCGACTGTGTCTAAAGCAACTAGCGTATATGCAGATATCTTATGATTCAGTTAATCTTATCTTCAGTAAATGCATCAGAACATTATTAAGCAATTTAACAGTAAACAGGTGCAGTATAACAGAACAGAACATCACACAAGAGCCACACACATGAACACCATGATATAAGGTGGAAACCCAATGTGGGTGAAAACCACCTGCTGCAATTCGTCTCTTTCTTCTTTAATGAGAAACTTCTTTTACAATATACTGGTGCAGTCCTTTACCAGTATGCAGGCTACAACCTGTAGAGGGCTACAACCCTCTCTTTCGTTTTCCAACTACTTCTGGAAGGGAGCTACAACTCCCTCAGCTCTTGTACTAGCTGATCCATTTACTAGTACGTAGGTGCTGACCCTACAACCTTCAGGGACCACGTTTCATCAATTTTCAGACTGGATCCAAGAGTACAAAGCAAACATTACCGCAATACAATCATCAACTTATACTTGCATCATAATTCATTAAACAACCCAATACCGAATCACTGAAACCCTGTCATCAAGAACACAGAACCCAAACCAGAATCTAGAACTCTGCAACAACCACCAGAATCAGCAACAACCTGAAATATCAACCCTTATCATGCATACGCTACTTCACTGTACCAAAACCGCGTGTATACGCGCTTTCTCCAAAGGCAACCCGCGTGCAGATCTAGAAATGATTACTTCTGCCTTTGCTGTCAGATCCAACCCTTGCCAAGCGTCCCGAACAGATAACCAGCAATACCAGATCCTCTCACTGCGTCAGACACCCACACACCTATCTTTGCCTAGTGATCTTCTCCTTATATAGCCTTAGGCCTTGTTCAATACCAAGAGCCAAAACCATAGAAACACAATACCATCAACTTCAAAACTAGGGATCGACACGCCCGTCGAGACACAATGGTCCGAAACCATAGGCACAACTTCCAAGGACTAACCGCCATGGACCAAAGGTACTTTTCCACATACACGCGCTTTTTCTGAAGCCAACCTGCGTGTACACGCGACTTGGGCTTAACAAACCTGCGTGTATGAACTTCCTTGGTAAGCTGTACTAGGATCTGTCTTCTGATTAAGTTGCCATTACCTGTACCAACTTCTGAGCATCTGTACCAACCTCTGAGTGAGTTGCCATCAAGGACAACACTTGAATCATAATGCCAACAATCTCCCCCTTTGGACTTGATGGCAACCACTACACCAAGTCACTCTCCCCCTTTGACATCAAGGGCAAAGGGCGGACCAAGATATTCTCTTCTTTGGTATACCTTCTGCTGTCCATACTCCCCCTGAGTACTTGCTGAAATCTCCAACTGTGCTCCCCCTTTGTGTATGCCAAAGTGTACCAATCTATCCATCCTGCTCTTGCTGAATTGTGCTGTTCATGCTCCCCTTGACTGTAGGCAAGATCTGCAAAAGATGATCTTCAAGAAGAACAAGGACTTATACATCATAGAAGACCTTCCTATCACCAAAAGACTCAACATACATTCATCATTCATCCCAGGCATAGTGGGGAAACCAACATAGGCCGTTACATGACCTTGACACCATAAAAAGAGATATCACAAGAGATACATGACATAGAGACGAAATATCTAGACCAAGACTTATGAAAGCCACCAACAGCATCATGATCTGTACCATAAGCATCAGCCTGCAATCCCATTCCTAAACAGTAAGATGTATCATTTAGCTTCATAGACTTTATCAACAACTTCTAACCATAATGCCAATAATGCATTATTTGAAGAATATTCTCCCCCTGAGTGTGAGCCAACCATGTCTGAACCATTTCCTGAGTCTGTTCTGCTCCCCCTGAGCCTGAGCCAACCATGACTGAACCTGGGTCTGTTCTGCTGCCCTTTCTCCATATACGCGACTTTGCAGCCTGTAACTCGCGTATATACGCGACTTGTATTCATTATTTCAGCGTATGCAGGATGGAATACTGAATCTCATCACTTTCAGATTCCCCTGTGTCTGTTATGTCAGCTGACTGAGTTGTCCCACACCTTTCTGTCTCTGTCTTCTTCAATTCCTGCAACTGTGATGATGTATGGTCCCCTTGTCTTGAATTTTGAAATCTGCTCCTGCATTCCCTTGCTTTATGCCCATAGTTGTTGCATGTATAACACCTTATATTTTTCATGTTCCTTCTATCACAATCAATTGCTTTGTGTCCATATGCATTGCAGGCAAAGCAATACCCTCTGAAATACTTGGGATGCGATGATCTTTCTTGAACCATTCTACTTCTGCATCTGGCTGCAACATGTCCAAGATTATGACATACATAACATTCAACATTATTCAGCGGAGGAAATAATCGTCTATCACGTCCATAGTTAGGAGTAAAGGATCTTCCTTGAGGAATTTCTTTCCTTGGTTGTTCCTTGAGCATTTCAGATTTCTCATTAGAGTTTCTTGCCTCACCTTGTGAACTAGATTCACCTTCACCATATTCATGAAAACCAAGACCAGTCTTGATAGCAGGAGATCTTTGACTATTAAGAATATCATCCAAGACTTTAGAACTATCTTGAAATCGTAAGAGCTTATCCTTTTCTTCTAGTTTACCTTTCAAGATATTTACCTCAACCTGATGTTGTTCTTCCTTTTTCAGATACTGCTTCCTTAGGTCTTCTTCAACTTTTCTCCCTTCTTCCACTTGTCGCTTTAGTTTGATCACTTCATGTTCTTGATCTTCAAGATCTTCTTTTAGAGAGAGGATCTTTGATTCAAGTCTCTGAATAGTTGTGCTCTGATCTTTTGCTATATCCTGCAATCTCTCCCTTACCCTGGTTTCTGTTTCCAATAGTTCTTTTAATTTGGCAGCTTCTTCAGTTTCTGCATTCTTCTCTTCATGTGCCATGAGACTTTTAATATCCTCGCTATTATTGGATGAAGCATTCTTCTTCTTGTGCGCCATGAGACTTCTAATATCTTCACTATCATTTAATGAACTTTTAATATGGGAATAATAGCTTCTACCATCTTCTTCATATATCCTTTCTTTGTTATGAGGACATCTAGCAGCATAGTGACCAACTCTACCACATAGAAAACATTTGAAAGGCAGCTTATCTTTGAACCGTCCAGTTCCCCGTTCAAGATTCTTGACAAAATTTACCTCATCTTCTTCCTCTGACACTTCGAATGCGGCCTCTGGTGGTACCTCTTGTCGCATTTCAAAAGCAGTTAAGATCCCGTGAAGCTGTGACATGGTAATTTTCCGCACATTCTCCTTTTCTTCTATGGCAGATACTTTAGAATCAAATTTAGTAGACAGAGATCTCAAAACCTTTTGAACTAAGACAACTTCCTCAAATTCTTCACCCAGATCCCTCATACAATTCACAATCTCATCCATACGCAGGAAATAATTAGCTACGCTTTCATTACTTCGCATCTTAAGAGTTTCATACCGGATTCTGAGAGTTTGAAGCTTCGCTATTTTTACCTGATCATCTCCTTCGTAGCTTGTAACGATTTTGTCCCATATTTCCTTAGCTGATTTGAGATGCATGATCTTCATAAATTCTGATTGAGTCAAAGTACTCAATAGGACATTAACTACTTTGGCATTGAGCTCATATTGCTTTTTCTCTGCTGGATCTGTAGGAGTTGCTGATGGGAATTTGTATCCTCCTTCTACGAGTCCCCAAACTTCTGCTCCAAGAGACTGTAGATATGTAGTGGTTCTTATCTTCCAGTGAGTAAAATTGTTCCCGTCAAAGACTGGTGGCCTGATGTGTGCCTCTCTTTCTGGATTAGCCATTTTGATGGATCTTTTCCTTCAAGCGATCAAGCTTCCTCTGAAGGACCTGCTCTGATACCAATTGTTGGAAATAATACTGAGAGGGGGGGGTGAATCAGTATTATCAGATCAATAAAACCTTTTCAATTTCATACTCAGAAACATATACGCGACTTCAGTTAAGTGAATCCGCGTGTACACGCGACTGTGTCTAAAGCAACTAGCGTATATGCAGATATCTTATGATTCAGTTAATCTTATCTTCAGTAAATGCATCAGAACATTATTAAGCAATTTAACAGTAAACAGGTGCAGTATAACAAAACAGAACATCACACAAGAGCCACACACATGAACACCATGATATAAGGTGGAAACCCAATGTGGGTGAAAACCACCTGCTGCAATTCGTCTCTTTCTTCTTTAATGAGAAACTTCTTTTACAATATACTGGTGCAGTCCTTTACCAGTATGCAGGCTACAACCTGTAGAGGGCTACAACCCTCTCTTTCGTTTTCCAACTACTTCTGGAAGGGAGCTACAACTCCCTCAGCTCTTGTACTAGCTGATCCATTTACTAGTACGTAGGTGCTGACCCTACAACCTTCAGGGACCACGTTTCATCAATTTTCAGACTGGATCCAAGAGTACAAAGCAAACATTACCGCAATACAATCATCAACTTATACTTGCATCATAATTCATTAAACAACCCAATACCGAATCACTGAAACCCTGTCATCAAGAACACAGAACCCAAACCAGAATCTAGAACTCTGCAACAACCACCAGAATCAGCAACAACCTGAAATATCAACCCTTATCATGCATACGCTACTTCACTGTACCAAAACCGCGTGTATACGCGCTTTCTCCAAAGGCAACCCGCGTGCAGATCTAGAAATGATTACTTCTGCCTTTGCTGTCAGATCCGACCCTTGCCAAGCGTCCCGAACAGATAACCAGCAATACCAGATCCTCTCACTGCGTCAGACACCCACACACCTATCTTTGCCTAGTGATCTTCTCCTTATATAGCCTTAGGCCTTGTTCAATACCAAGAGCCAAAACCATAGAAACACAATACCATCAACTTCAAAACTAGGGATCGACACGCTCGTCGAGACACAATGGTCCGAAACCATAGGCACAACTTCCAAGGACTAACCGCCATGGACCAAAGGTACTTTTCCACATACACGCGCTTTTTCTGAAGCCAACCTGCGTGTACACGCGACTTGGGCTTAACAAACCTGCGTGTATGAACTTCCTTGGTAAGCTGTACTAGGATCTGTCTTCTGATTAAGTTGCCATTACCTGTACCAACTTCTGAGCATCTGTACCAACCTCTGAGTGAGTTGCCATCAAGGACAACACTTGAATCATAATGCCAACAAAATACCCATCTAGGGTATCCGCAATTTCCATGGACAAAACTCGTAAATTCTCTCTGAAATTTCGCATATACTAGAAGGAGCAAAGCCGTAGGCATTTTTTATAGGGCTTGACTGTACCTCGGATGGGTTTAAGGTGTAGTCAAGATAGATCTCAATTGGAGAGAGCATAAGGAACCTCAGATGGATATATAGTCTCAGTATAAAGATATCTCTGTTCTTTTGGAGGTACAATATTGACATAATAACTAGCCACAGTAACGACGGTGATCCTACAGTTTCTATGAAAATCTCGGCATACATACATAGATATATAATATATATATATATATATATATATATATATATATATATATATATATATATATATATATATATATATATATATATATATATATATATATATATATATATATCTATATATATATATATCTATATATATATATATATATATATATATATAGATAGATAGATAGAGATATATTATCTTAGTCACTATCTTGGTATACATTCTCGGCATAATCATGACAACCTTGGCATTACAGAAAAGGGTATTCAATCTCAAAAGTAGCCTCGGATAAGGATTTGGATCTACCTCTAGTAACCTCGACATTCTCTCCAAGCATAACTTCAGTCTCGGCATAATGAACAACAATGAAGTAGGGCTACATCTTAGCATCACTATATAGAAGATATTTTCATACACCATCTTGACCTTCAGATCTGTAATGATATTAACGTTCAAGTTGGACGCATCATATGATCATTGTATATATTGATATCAAGGAGTGATATTTGTAATATACAGTCTTATGATAGTTATAGGATCATGAGTCTTGATCTCAATATAACTCTCTGAATGGTGGTATAAAAGGTGATCTCACAAATTTACCTCAGTGGCACTGATGTGAATGTACATCAATGATGATCTCAGTGAAAGGAACAACAAGTGAAGATGCATCAGTAGGGTGTTGACATAAGCCTGGTAACAGTGATGATGATGATCTTAACATTGGCAGAATAAGGGATTGATGTCTTGGTCTTGGAGAGGCAGAATGTGTCAAGGGTCATGCTCTTGGTATTCATCAATGGAATCTCTATAAGAAGAATTTAAGCATGGGTTTTCCTCTTCAAGAGGGAGAGGTTTTGGCCCTGGCAGAGAGACAAAATTTGTGTTCTTGTCTCCTTTTGTTTTTTATAGCAGTTTGATGAAGCAACAAACACATGCTAATAATAAAGTAAAGATAAATTGTTTAAAGACTTCACAAATTGTTATCATGTTAAAAGAAGAATCACTTTAATATGCACGCCCTAAGATTCTTCAACATGGTATCAGAGGGTTGGTTTCAACAGTCAACGAAAAGGGCAGAAAGGAGACATGCAGGGATCACGTTTTGAAGCAGAGCGTCAAAGAAAGAAAGATCTAAACCCATATCAAAGGATCGGCCTACAACAACAGTAACAAGGGTTATTGTCTATATCAGAAAGAGACTTTGTCTCAAGTAATCATCATCTAAGTGTCTCAAGATCAAGGCATCCCGAAGGATCTTAAAATTGAAGCCTACACCTTATTGAAACCCTAGGAAGCAGTTTACAATAGCAATGGTTTTTGGATATCAATGGTAATACACTTGCAATCACAAGTCGATGTTGTATTCTAGCCAATTATATCAGCCGTTTCTTGGTTTATCAATGAAGATGGCTTGAAGGGAAGGAAGGAATTATTCCTATCACATATCTCAACCAAAGGAAGCACCAACACACCTACTCCAACATGATCAAGGTGAATATTTTATCTTCACATCTCAAGTAAGTATTTTTCATTAATTATTTTGAAATGAATTCATTGCAACAAGATCTATATGTTGTATGAAGGTTCTTGCATAGAATAAGGAGGATTGTCATTATCCTTAGAGAAGTCAGAACATCAAGGTATCCTTTGAATTCATAAGAACTAGTAAGGTTCTATGAAACAAGAGAGGAGACATAGGTAGAATTCAAGAAGTACTAGAGGATATACTCTTTGAAATGAAGTACAAAAGAAATGAAGGAACATCTTCAAGAGGTCTCAATTAAGAGATCTAGAAAAATGATGAATATATGATCATAATTAATAAGAAAGGTGACAAATGTCCATAAACAAGAAAGTTACCTCAATTAGTAGTCTATGGTCTCTATGTCAGATAGAGAAAGGAAAAGTGATGTGTCATTTATAAGTGCAGATAAGTAAAGGGAAGGTTGATAAGTCAAAACAATATTTTGAAGAGGAACTCATATCACCGGAAGGATGGAGGAAGTCGAAGAAAGGATCAGTGAAAGAGGGAGTAATAAATCTCCATTATGAATGAGATGGTGTCACTCTCAAAAGGATCATATTAGAAGTCCTTACATATATGATCATAGTAAAATGCATTATGCATCATTTAAGCAAGAGCTCATATGAAATCATGAATAACATAGCTCTTGGGAATATCGTTGTACATTAAAGGAGAGGAAGAGTTCATCCAGGTCAAAGGAAACATTTGTGAGATGGGGATTATACTAGATCCTGAAGGATCTCTAATAGAAATTTCAGCAGAGGATCTCCGAGTCCGAAAAGGCAACAAATATTTTTAGCAGAAATTCCAACTCTTGGATCTCATGAGATGGTGGTTCAATGACGTGAAGAATGAAGTAGATCAAGGGATTGAAGAACCGTTCAATCAAGGAAGCTGTTGAAAGATACCCAAATAAAAATAAGGTATGTAGATTATATTATTTTTTGTATTTGTATTTGATATTGTGATGTCATGTTTTGGGGTTGCAAATAAAATGGATCAAGCATGATCAAGAAGAAAAATTTATGCCCCTCTGAAAGGATGTAGAAAGTCAGACTAGATGAAATCAACATAATATGTCCTCATAATGTAGTATGAGGTAGTTGATGACCATTGAAGAACTATGAGAGTTCCTGGGAATAAAAGACATGAGGATAAAGACATTGTGGGACATATGCAACCATGATGAAGGCAGTCAAAATCCAGAGGATCAGGAAGACTTGACCAGGAAACCTCCCGGAATGATGAGTAGACTTTGATGGAATTCAGAAAAGATGAGGACCCTTGACAACAGATATCATTGGGAGATGTGTCAACATAGATTTAGGATGATTGATGCATACAAGAAGATGTCATTGAAGGAAGGCCATCACCAAAAGGTAATATGTGATTCGTTTTTGGTGTCTGGCCTCTTGGAAAATTCTGGGTATGTGTGCAGAATCACAGAAAGTAGGGTTGTGAAGCATGTCACAACTATGTGATCCAGAGAAATCATTGTTAAAGGAAAGTGGAGACAGATGAGCTTATGAAGAAGCCCCAGATGTAAATCCAAGGAGGATAGTTTCCAGGAAAGAAGGAATGACATGATGGAGGAAAGTGATGGATGGTTGAACCCTACACATGAATAAATTGATGACATCAAGATCATGGATCATCAGTCAACTATAATACCCTATACAACACTGATTATAGAGTCCTTGTTAAGAGGGATCTCTGGGCGGTTTCCTATGAGTAAGGAATTTGAACAAGTTTTTGAGTAAAGAGAAACTTGGAACTCGTCCCTGGTTAAGAGGGAGAGTTAGACACGACATTCTGTCTTCAGTTTGGGAAGAAAGAATTGAGGATTGTGTAATCATCTGGCATCCGACACTCTTTGAGGATGTGGTATGGAATCCAAGACAAGAGTGGGCAAGAGGACCGATATTATTGAGGGTTGGGAACCTAAGATGAGAATAGTCCTAGTAGGGCATACTCAAAGAACACCCAGGTGGGTATGACCCTAAGAGAGACAATGATGATGTGTGTCTATCAGTGATTGGTCTCGCCAACATTGTGCTTTGATCTAAAGTGAGAGATGGAGTTGTTAGTCAAGGACTTGCTATATAAAAACAATGTTGGTTGAAATTATGCATAACAGATGGATTGCAAATCCAATTCTTATTATGAGAAATTCTTCAGATTGAGAATGACCAAGTATCATTATGAATACCTCCCTAGTTAAGATGGAGTGTTGAAGAAAATGTAACTAGGTTCGGTCTTCATAATAACATGATCTTTGTAAATGATGTAGTAAAAGAGAATAAATTATTTTTGTATGCCTTGCTACAGGGGTTTCATGAGCAAGATGTCATAGGTCAGAAGACTGCTTCTTGATGTCTTTAGGATTTTATTATTATGGCAAAGAGTCTTGTCATGTGTAAAGGAGCTCTTTAAGAGACTATATAAAATGTATTTAAGTCAAAGCATCCCTCCAAGACCAAGAACATCCTCCATTGGCATGATCAAGAAGTCTACAAGCAAAACAAAAATAGAGATCATCATTGTCGGCTTCAAATATTGAATTAAATATGTTTAAATGACATGTCAGCTAAAATGAAAGTCATGTCGTCTAACAAGTACACGTAGGCTAAAATAGGATCACAAACTACTATAAATACAGTCTAGGGTATCCGCAATTGCCATGGACAGAACTCGCAAATTCTCTCTGAAATTTCGCATATACTAGGAGCAGAGTCACAGGCATTTTAGTTGAAGGGCTTGACTGCACCTCGGATGGGTATATAGGTGCAGTCAAGCTAGATCTCGGTTGGAGAGAGCAGAAGGAACTCAGATGGATAGATAGTCTCAACATAAAGATATCTATGCTCTTTCATAGGTACAATATTGACATAATAACTAGTTTCAATAACAATAGTGATCCTACAGTTGTTATGACAATCTCGGCATACATATATATATCTATTATCTCAGTCACTGTCTCGGTATAACATTCTTGGCATAATCATGACAACCTTGGCATTACAGAGAAGGGTATTCAATCTCAGAAGCAGCCTCGAATAAGGATTTGGATCTGCCTCTAATAACCTCAGCATTCTCTCCAAGCATAACTTCAGTCTCGGCATATCATTGATGGAGAGGATCTAGGTGATATTCCTGTAGCAGTCTCGGCATAATGAACAACAACGAAGTAGGGCTACATTCTTAGCATTACTATATAGAATATCTTTTCATATACCATCTCGGCTTTCAGATCTAATAATGATATTAGCATTCAAGTTAGACACAACATATGATCACTGTATATATTGATATCAAGGAATGATCTCTGTAAAATATAGTCTTATGATAGTTATAGGATCATGAGTCCTGATCTCGATATAAATCTCTAAATGGTGGTATAAAATATATGATCCACAAATTTGATCTCAGTGGCACTGATGTGAATGTACATCAATGATGATCTCAGCAAAAGGAACAACAAGTGAAGATGCAGTAGTAGGTGGTTGACATAAGCCTGGTAGCAGTGATGATGATGATCTCAACATTGGCAAAATAAGGGATTGATGTCTTGGTCTTGGAGAGGCAAAATGTGTCAACAGTCATGGTCTTGGTATTCGTCAATGGAATCTCTATAAGAATAATTTACACATGGGTTTTCTTCTCCCAAGAGGGAGAGGTTTTGGCCCTAGAAGAGAGCCAAATTTTTGTGTTCTTGTCTCTTTGTTTTTTATAACAGTTTGATGAAGTTAACAAACACATGCTAATAATAAAGTAAAGATAAATTGTTTAAATACTTCACAAAAATTTTATCATGTTAAAAGAAAAATCACTTTAATATGCATTCCCTAAGATTATTCAACACTTGGAATCACTTCAAACTGATTTTTCAAACAAAATTTATGCATTGAGGGTTTTTCACAGTGCATTATATTAGATATCATTTTTTGGAATCAACTGCGTTAAGTAAGTCATTCATCTATGACCATTTCCATGAGAGGTAGTCGTAACTGACTAATTTCTCATGATTTTTTATTAGTCCACTTAGCACTCATTGCATCGGGTGATGCTCACAGGGGTGAAGAAGTGGGATGGAAATGGTCATAGATGAATGACTTACTTAATGTAGTTGATTCCCAAAAAATGATATCTAAAATTTATGCTATTAAAAAAAAATGCACACTTTTTTCTTGCTTTTAGGAGCTCGATCTTGAAATGGTTGTAACTCTGTAATTTCGGATATCCAAGTTTTGAAATGTATTCCTATGGTATCCCTCTTAGTTTTTTTTCCAACCCCAAAGTCTGACCGAGATTGGATTCTTCAATGAAGAGTTATGACAAATCTCCCACGATGACTTGATTATGGACTAGTTCAATAGAGAGAAGTTGTATGGCTACCACGTGTCATGGTTTCAACCTTCAACCCTGAAATTGATATACAAAAAACTACAGTCTGCACTTTTTACAGAAGTCAAATCTGATGCCTAAATGAAAGTTATGATGATTTTACCTAGGTCACTTGTTTGAGAAAAAATTATGGAGCCTACAAAAACCACATCTTCCCCGAATCATATCTAAGAAAATATAGTGAACCAAGATCTCAAAATCTATACACAAAGTTCACCAAAATTTCAGCTCCACGTGGTAGAAATTTTAGCTTATGAAGCCTCGTAGAAAAAGTTATAGCGAAAATTCCAAGATGACCTGTTTGAATAAGCGAAACCCTAGAATCCAAAGCTCCGATACCAAATGTTATGCAACTAGCTCACAAAAAAATAGATCAATGACTTTAAAATTATCCTCTTCGAGAGGGAAACCTCCTTTACATTACATAAATGAACAATTCTTTGATGATACAAATGACAAGACCTCCTTTGTATATATAGGAGTCTAGGGGGTCACAATATAATCAGAGCCTACATAACAATAATAATGTTAAGTGCACAACAATAACAATAGTGGGCTTCTGTGAGGCACAACAATAACAATAAGGTGGATACATTAGTATTATAGGGACCTAACACATTGGGAATTAGCCCAAAGCCTCTTATCATGTGAGGAATCACAACATTTTTTAATTACCTTGAAAAGTCATTAGTCATTCTATCATTAATCTTGCTACATTCAAAATTAATCTCCTCTAGTATGTTGATTTTTGCAAACTATTCAGCTTGGATCTGCTTAGTCTTTTAGGCCCGAGGATATTTTGTTCTGATATTCATAGTTTGTATACGTGAACATACCTTTTGAATGAAATTAGGTAAGTTGTTACCTATGAAATGCTTATTATGTTTTCATTCTTTCTTAATCCAATTAACAAAGGATGAAATTCTTTGTGCTAGATACCTCAAATGGGAATCGAGAATAGCATCCATGTGAGGGAGCTAAAGGCTTCCATCAAAGTTAGTCATCCTTTTTCTAGCTAAGGGAAAAAGGAAACCTCTTGTGGCCTGAAAACATATCCCTCTATGTTTTTATAATGTTGTTACTCCTCTTTATGAACACACCCAAGCATTTGAAATAGGGTTAAAGCATTTAAAACATGCTCCTATGAGTGGACAGTTGTTTTCTCTCAAATATGTAAGGAAAGTAAATAGAAAAAGATATAAAATATAAAATATAAATAAATATGATATCCATCTATTTCCATCATAGCAAGAACATATCATTAAAGCATATCAAAGGGTAGACATGAGATAAGAAAGTTCATACATTAGAGAGATATAAAATTATTTCATTCATGTTAAATCATAAATATCATAGGAATAACATTCACGAGACTCATACATTTTGAAATAAGTTTTTGAATCACAAATGAACTGCCTTCTCGAAAGGGAGTTCTTTGTGAGAGTCAAAAGAGATTACAAATTCAAGTTTTAAATTGTTTGGTGCCTAAATCACTTGTCAAAATCCTAATACTTAATTGGAAATGTAAATGCATTCATCCCAAAGGTGATTGGGATTATGCTCCCGTGAAACCATAACATAAATATGATACTTATAAGAAAAGGAAGAATTGCAGTTAGGGATCGGCTTAAGTGATGGATAACACAATCAAGAAAGTTGAAATATCAAACACTGGAAGATGAAAGGGAATGCTTCAAAACTTAAAATACTCAAAAAATGTGGAAGGATGGACTCCATTTGTTATTGAAGTGCATGCTTCCTTCTATTGTTTTGAAAAGGTTGTTACAATAACTAATTAACAGTTAATTTGATGATGACTCCTTGAAGGGATTTCTTTAGCCATTTGGATATAGTATTTCATAGAAGGGGTTGTAATGTCCATTTTGACACGTTGATTGAATATCTCCTCAATTTCCTAAGCCTCCTCCTATAGTTATGTAACTAAGACAGATTGATATTCATTTACATTAACAAAAATAACCAACAACCTCTTAATTTCCTCCGCGTTAAAATCAATTGTATTATCAAATTGTGATCTCATTGACTCTTTTAGACCATTCTACTCATCTTTAAATGTGTCTTTGGGAATTAGCCCAGAGTCTCTTATCATGAGAGGGTCGCACAGATCATTAACATTTTTAATTATCTTGAAAAAGTCAAGACACGTTCTATCATTAATCTTGCTACATTCAAAATTAATCATCTCCAGTACATTGATTTTTCTAGACCATTCAACTTGGATCTGATTTAGTATTTTAGGCGTAGGGATATTTTGTTGTGATCTTCATAGTTCGCTAAGTGAACAGACATTTTGATTGAAAGTAGATAAGTTTTATCTAGGAAATGTGTGTCATGCTCGAGGTCTTTCTTTAGCCATTTAAAAAAGGATGTAATTTTTGTGTTAGATATCTCAAATGGGAATCTACTTGTCATGTATCTTCAACAATTTTCATTCTTTTACTTATATTACTGACAATATAGAATCTAAATCCATTTAGGAGATGGGACACTTTTTTAACTCTATTGTTGTTTGAGGGTGGATACTACCGTCACTAGTGCATGTATGTGAGAGGAGTCATGAATAAAGGAATAGGATTTAGAGCTTCGTCTATCTATTTTATTCTTTTTTAAGCCTCGGGTTTTCTGCTTCTTTTTCCATGACAAAGTGAGTCAATCATTATCCAGTAGTTTGATCCAATTTCATGAGCCTATTTTCTCCAAATTCATAAACATCAATGTCTATTTGAGTTTGAATTGTTACTCATTTATTTTGAACTTTCACCCTTTCAATTTTTAAATGTTTATTTACTTTGGTCATAGCTTGCATTCTTCAAGGTGGGTGATCATCGAAAGTGGTGGTCTCCTTAGCAACATTTTCCATTATTCTTTGATTTTCAGCTAAACAAGTAATAACCCAATAAAGTGGTGTAGTGTTATCAGCTTCAACATCCATAATTTCTTCCACACTTGGTGTTCGTTTCGAACCTCTGACTTTGGTTGATTGAGTAGTGGGCAATATTTTTGGGGTCAATTTGGGAGGGGCTCTTCCCCATCTCTGCCACCAAGCTCCTACCATTACTTTGTCTTCCATTCGAAGTAGCATTTCTCTTCCTTTGCGTTGAAGACAAACTAAAGCAAGTTTGGGATGTGGAGGTTAGAGGCAGCTCATTCAGATTTTTTCTCTCTGTTTGTATCTTCCCCCATACTTGTAGTATACCTAGGGGAGATAATATGGGGTACAAAAGGGAGGTACCCAAGAGAATAATGTAATAATGTGATGGGAAATAGTTAATAAATAAAGTGGTTAACCCACATCATGTAAGGGACCACAAGTAATTAGGAATAATGTGATAAGCCCATTGTATTAAATGTATAGTTTGAGAGACCCGTGGTAATAACCCATGATATTGTACGTATGAAGCCTATATAGAGGCAGAGACTCTCCATTAAGAGAGATCAAGGATTATTGTATTGAAAAACATATGGCTTGTGAGTGTTCTCCTTCATTAAGGAGTAGTTGTATGGTGTTGCCCTACCTCAAGGGTTTGATAGTAATAAGGATTTGAAGATTCTATATTTTATTCTTGCATTTGTATTAAGATTATTGGAAGTTATTTGGAATATTTAGTATTTTTAATATATTTGCGGGTCAAATCTACTACAATTGGTATCAAAGCACTTTCTTGGGTGAAGAGGGGGATAATTTTTTTTTTTCATTTTTTGCAGGAATTTTTTAGGCGAAAGTTTGCAAATTAGTTCCGAAACTTTTGGTAAAAAAAATTGCAAAAGAAAATATCAGATCTGAATTCCTTGCAAAAAAATACCCAACAAAAAAACCTGACGAATCAGAGTCCGGATGAGGGAGATGTCATTGATTTAAAATCCATTGTTTTGCAGAAATTTTTCTAGCAGCAATTCGTGGACGATGGATCTCTAGTAAATTTTTGTAGTTTTTGTGCAGAATTTCAGAAAATAGATTTCATATCTGAGCTCCTCTTAAAAATTTATCCAATTTCAAAAACAAAAAAAATCAATCAAATCAAATTTCGGATGAGGGAGATATCGTTGATTTAAAATAGTTTTTTTTTTTTTTTTTTTTTTTTTTTTTTTTCAGAATTTTTTGCGACGGCAGGACAGTTGCAGTACTAATCTGAGTTATAGAGTGCCCAGATCAAGATTTCAATCAAATGAGAAAAGACAGAATGGTTGTTCCATTTCTGAAAACAAGCTACAATAAGGAGTGCCATAGTGACCAAGTTGTGGCCATTTTAGATTTTCCGCATAATGTAGGTAAATTTTAAAAACCCTCATTCTTCTTCATGGCTTCTATTAAGAGGAAGTTTACAAGAAAATATGATGGCCCTACCACTGAAGAATTCATAAAAGAGGAAAAGTCAATATAGCCAAAATTTTGGAAAGAGACATTGTGGCTTAATTTTAGAGATGAGGTTGTCATATGGTCGGACTCACTTGACAAAAAGAAGTTGGTAAGCCTTCTTGATAAAGAATTTGAAAAAGTCCTTTTAGACAAATGGTCTCATGCCAAAAAACAGGATAACGAGAAACATAAGGGGTTATTTTCTACTAGTATCTCCTTATTATAGGTTCATGGATCTATTCAGAAAGAGAAGGTCATTGTGTCTATCAATCCTAGTTGCAAGCATAATTTTATTAATGTTCATTTGGCTAAAAGATTGCAAGTCCTAGCAAAACAAATGGAGCACACACAGCTTGATAATGAATAGGTGCAAGTTTATAAAGATTTGAAGATTTCCCTAGATAAGTATGTGTTGCATTCTTATTTTTATTCTTTAGATATGGCTGATGTAGATGTTATTTTTGGATACCCTTGGATGGAATCTGTTGGTACTATATATTAATATGCAGAAGAAATTCCTAAAGCTCTGGTATAAGAAGAAAATTACATTGCAGGATATTCCATCAGTAAATAGGTAGAGTCTAAAGAGGTTGAAGCAGAAAACGTTGCAGGTACTAACACATTAGATGAGAAATCCGTGGTGGATGTAATAATGGAAGACAAGGAACAATCACATGTGCCACAATAGGTACCAGATACCACTCAGGCTCCATCAAGTGGCAAATTGAAGAAAGATACACCAACATTTAAAACTTCAGCATATCACCATTCACACCACCTAGCTAGACAACAACCAATAAGGGGGCAAAGAATTAGAAATAAGGAAAACAACCCTGGAAGACACATAGAGAGTTGTGACAAGCCACCCACAACACATCGACGCAGAGGAACCACCATAAACAACTTCCATCTCAAGCGAGCGAGGCACCAACTAGATCAAGTGCTCACCTTTCTCTGGGATGTCCAGATGCACGTGCATGGTACCAGTGGACTACTCTTTTGAGTAGATCTTATTATTTGTGTTCTTATGTTTCGGGGACGAAACATGTTTAAGGGGGGTGGAATGTAGTATACTTAGGGGGGATAATATGGGGTACAGAGGGAGGTACCCAAGGGAATAATGTAATAATGTGATGGGTCATAGTTAATAAATAAAGTGGTTAACCCACATCATGTAAGGGACCACAAGTAGTTAGGAATAATGTGATAAGCCCATTGTATTAGATGTATAGTATTGAGATACCCATGGTAATTACCCATGGTATTGTATGTACGAATCATATATAGAGGCTATAGACTCCCAATTGAGAGATGTCAAGGATTATTGTATTGACAAGCATATGGCTTGTGGAGTGTTCTCCTTCCTTAAGGAGTAGTTGTATGGTGTTGCCCTACCTCAAGGGTTTGATATTAATAAAGATCTGAAGATTCTATATTTTGTTCTTGCATTTGTATTGGGATTATTGGAAGTTATTGGGAATATTGATATTTTTAATATATTTGCAGGTTAGATCTACTACAATATTTGTATTGTTTTCTTTAAGAACTTCTTCAGTATGTCTTAGAAAAATATTTTTCTATATGGGAAAGTGTAACTTTCTCTGCTTCCCTTTGTAACCCTTGTAAACAGAGTGTTGTATCTATCTGTAGTCAAGTGCCTAGAAAATATACCTTCCAAATCAAAACCCTAAATGGCTTCAACTTCAATCAAATTAAAAGAATTTAAAGACTAGTAAAATTACACAAGGTGGGTCTCGTTCTGTATAGGCACTTCTCCAAAAGTAAATGGAAAGGAAATGAATTGCTTTTTCTTCTTTCTTTCAAACAAAATCAACCAGGGGTGGTATTGTCTACAAACTTCAGTAACAAAATAGTTATTTACAACAAATTTGGGAAGTCGTAGTAGCTTATCCTAAAATCCATATGTTTGAATCATGGTATTGTTCTCTCTTTCTCCAAGGATGCCTTTATCCCATAGGAAAACTTGGGCTAGTACTGATATTCTAGTGGGATCTCGTCCAGTCATTAAGTAATTGATTTCCTTCACAAACAAACCTTGGACTTGAAAAAAATGAAAAAGGTGCTTTGTGTTTCCATAGTATTGGATACCAGAATTGAGTTGGTTCTCAACAAGGTTGAAGTTACCCTTACGCAATAGGTTGTGGAAAAAATATATGTTTTCATAAAAAGTATTTTAATTTTAAAGTAGTTTGCGAACTGGTAGGAAATCCCATTCAATACTACTTAATCCCAATCAAATGTCTTCTTTCTTCAAGGAAAAATACAAATCATATGGAACTGACCTAGGATGTAAGATGTAAACTCTCATCCCGTCAAATGTGTGAATAACCATGAAAATTTCAATAAGTCTCCAATAACGAAGACACGTCAATAATTGAAATATCGGTCGACATTCAGGATGATGGAGCTAAGAAATCTGTTAATAAATTTGACCCACCACATTGGGAATCCATACTAGTGTTTGTGTCAGGAAGCTTAAGGTTTCCATCAAAGTTAGCGTCGACCCTTTTTCTAGTTAAGGAAAAAGTCAACCTCCTATGGCCTAGCAACAGATCCCTATGTGTTTTATAAAGGTGGTACTCCTCTTTATGAACACACTAAAGCATTTGAAATAGAGTTAAAACTTTTAAAGCATGCACTATGAGTGGACCATGTGTTTTCTCTCAAATATGTAAGGAAAGGA